>QVTF01010891.1:870000-967500 GCA_003573665.1 Oxygymnocypris stewartii | reverse complement strand
AGTTAAGATGCGCACAGTTGAGAAAATAAACAGTCATGAGAACATTGATCTGTATTTTTCATCTCAAGATCGGTCAGATGGCAAAGAGAACAGTTTTGAAAATACACTGATAAATAGTACCACCTACTGCTACAACAGAACATGTGAAAATTCTAATCATCGTACATTTTTGGTAATTCAGGCCACGATGATTGAGTAGAATGCAACTTGCCTATTCCAAAATAATTGTATTCCTCTCCTTGAGGGAACAAAATATTCTCATTTTGAGAACGCATTGAATTCGTATTTCACCCATCCCACACTGTAAAAAAAGAAGAAAAATAAGAAAACTGCTCATCCTGCCAAAAAATATTTTTGTGCTGAATAAGATATTATAACTAACCAGTGTAATTACAATTAACCATATACAACCTTATTAGTTAGGTGGCAAAATGTACATGTAATTACATTGTAACTACAGATCTGTTACAGAGTAATAACAATAATTTCAAGCACAATGCTTCACTTGCATGTATACACATTCTTATTTTTAATACATAAAACAAGTTAAGAAATAAAGTGAGTCTGACTGATAAAACATATACTGTCATGTGTTATATTGTCCCGACATTTTTCTCAACATTCACTTTTTTTTACCGTGCACCTGAATTTTTATGTAAGAGCACACATCAGCCATTATCTGATCTGACTGTATATAATCTAGCTCCTATGATTTAAATGACAGTTACTGTCTATCAAAAGAAAAGTGTTACAGATGAAGGTCTGTATCAGATTTCATTTGCCTTTAAATTTTTAAGTGAGACTCATAATTTCCCTGTTGGATAAGTCTTAATTGACTCAGGGCCTAATGAAGCCCCAAAGCTTATTTAAAATAGATGAACAGTCTCAAAGTCTTAAAGCTATTTTGGGTTCTCCAATGTTGGAACTGTTTGAGAGAGACTGATGAAGGTCTGGTCTAAAGTAAAAAAGAAGAAGCCATTTTTGTTCTTTTTCAACAAATGCCTAGTGAAAGTGGTGCTCAGCACTGATGTTGAATGAATGTCAATCTCATGAGTGCATATTGAATATTACATGAGATTTTTGGGTAAGGCATACAAATACATTTCTGTCACATCTCTGTCAGGCTCTCCACCTCATTCCATTATCCACTCACTCACCAGTTTTGATCATCCACACCTGCAACCAGATGGCTTTAGGACAATATATACACTCATTGCTGGCTGAATCTCATTGTTTAATCCCAGCAGAAGTGTTACTATCACCTGTTGGATTATTTTCCCTTCATCTTCTGCTGTTTGCTCTACTGTCATTGAATTTTAATTGACAGTTTATGCATTGCTACTGTCTCTTGTAACTGTGTGCTTAAGACTCTCGTATTATGGTCTGTTTAACATAAGGGCCAATTTTACTAAACAGGGCAAATTAGCACAAAAGTGCAATTCCAAAACAGCGCCGATGGGAGTGGAAATTTCTGCGCATGATTTACTAACAATGCGCAAATTAAAAGAACATAGACGCAACATTTCATTTCGACCATTCATTAATACCAAGCGCAGCGCAAATTAGCGTAGTCGCGAATAAATAATAAAGAAATAAATAAGCCACAGTATGTTAAAAGAACCAGAGGCGAAACAAATAAAGGGTTGCAACAGTTTTGATAGAGCTGGTATAGCGTGTTATCTTTTATTTTCTGAAGCAAATTAAAAATAACATGTCTTGGCAAACGATATGTTCAGATAATATGTTCTTTCCAAATAAATAAATACGAATGGATAAATCCTCTCCCTTCTACCACACGCTCTCTGTTCTCTGCAGTGCCTCTCCTATCAACAAATTGCATCCATTTCAAGTGCAAAATAGTTTAAGACATGCTTTTTGGGGCATTAAATAATTGCGCAAATGCCTGTAATTTGACGAGTGCAAAGGTTAGTTAAATGTGTTGTGTGATTAATTTGAATACTCTCCTCCCATAAATTTAGTGTCTAAAAGGGAAACTCCTAGAAATCCATATTCAATAAGGTCTGGCACAAAAATAACTGTGTGCACACCTTTTCAGCACTAATTCGTCACTGCGCGTTTTTAGTAAACCCTGACAGTACTATTTTAACGCCAAAAGACGGTTTGCGTTGGCGCAAGCTGTCAGTAAAACTGGCACTAAATGTGTGCAGGTTACCCTAAATTACGCTGTCACTGATTTAGGGCTAAATATAAATATGATTTAAATAAGAAAAGGGGCAGTGTGTACACCAATATGTACCCTATGGAATAAGAAGGAGTCCTTCCATTGCCTGATGCAACATCTTCTTTATCTACCCTGATATCTACCGACATATCTGCAGCATGTGGTCATGCAGAATAAGGTGTTTTACAATAATAAACATCCAAAATGCTGGCAATATGCATGCTAATAAGCAACTAGTTAACAGTGAGAATTGGTCACTAAACTAAAGTGTTACTGCATTCATTAACATGTATTTTATGGGTTTTGAATGCTTAATTTATTCAAAAATAAAATAAAAAAGAAAGATAGCATTTCGTGACCATACAAAAGTGGGAACAAATATAGGGTGATTGATTATGTTGATTGGAAGAGAAAAAGATTTGCAGTCACTCCCTTATCTGTTGTATTGGAAACACTCACGCAGCAGTGTTAACTTATAAAAATTATACCTATTCACGATGCTAATAACTGTGGAAACTCAGTCTGTGAAAAGAGTCCATATGTTGAATTTGTCAAATGTATTTTTTTCTTTAAGTCTGGATAAGTCTATGCAGGATGTTTGTTTACATGAATGCACATTCATTTATATCTCAGTTATACATATTATGTTGTAAATAGCTTAAAATGAGTATTATTAACAGTTTCTTTGTGTTCTGAAGAACCCATTTGAGCTTTATGTAAACACACAAGCTTCCTGTACGCAACAATTGATAGTGTAACCACAGTAGCACATTTACAGGTCCAACTGCAGGGCAGCTAGAAACTGTTTGTCTCGACACACGCACACATTTTATGGCACACTTTATCAAAGAGGCCAGAGCTCATATCCTTGCTTTCATCTGTCTCTGAATGCCCTCTGAGCCCAATAAAAGCATCTCCTTCACTCCATAATGACTTCCTACTCCATTGCAAATGACAGTCACTCAAGCTAATTGTCTACATTGTAAATTACGAGTGGCAAAATGACATCTTACTAGAACATTCATGGCAAAATTATGGCTAAGTGAGCTCAGAGATGAATGGATCTATCATTGTCTTTGACAAAGAAGAGCTGGTTGCCAGGTAAACCAAACAACAACAAAAAACAAATGAATAATGGGTGCAGCAGGGTATTATGCAAACTTTGTATTGCAGTCAAATGGTTCTGAAATGGTAAAATGATAAGACGCCTACTAAAATAAACTATTTTCTTGGTTTAGTAGACATTTTCATTGATATGCTATGTTGGTACAGTATACAGTATATGGTATACTGTCTAAAACTGTATGTACAGAGCTGCCATAGCAACTCATGAGTCCCCAGAGTTCTCCCTGGAGATTCAGTCTTTTTTTTTGTCCTCTGGCAAACTTTGACAGAGATCAATGCATCGTCCGTTTGCAATGAAAGAGTAATTGGTTATTATACCACCTGAGGGTCTTACTGTTACGTCACAATATGAAATTCATTTTTTTAACTCGCCATTTAGCAGCCGAGAGTCCCCCAGAGTTCATCTTCCACTGTTGAAAATGTCTCAACAATATGTTATTTTTCCTGGAATGCTCCAATTTCCCCTGTGCCCCTTGCGAGAGGGATCAGTTATGATTACTGGCTCTTTGAATAACTCGAAACTCACAGTCCATCAGTCATGATTCTTCTTTTCCATTCGTCACTCTTTCTCTCTGTCCCATCTATATGTCAAAAAGAGAGGAGGTTTAAGGTTTTCTGGCTAATAGGCTTATTTAGAAGAATTGTTGTGATACTGGCAAAGCAGTTCAATATCTCCCTTTACTACCTGAGATGTAAAAAAAATAGTTTTTAGATACAATGAGATGTAGTTGTGCTGAACATACTGCGATACGAAAGCTTTAATGATCAGCCAACTTCCATTGAGAAACATGGATGCTTAGAAAAAGGCTGTGGTGAGTTTTTGTGCCATCTAGTGGTTTAAGGCTTGCTCACATCAACTCTGGTTGTAAGGCTAAAACAGACATTTCCTGTAAACGTATTCCTTAATTCTGATTGGTTGCTTGGAAACTTTTTCCAGGATCAACAAGGATGTTGATCCAGGAACATTTTGCACTTGGTGAAATCATGTTAACCTGAGGGTTACATAAGTTCCCTATCAGTCGGTCACTTTCGACATCATGTCAACACCAACGAAATTGGGAATCCCTACCAAAGCGCCAAAGATGCTGCCTTGTCCAGTGTCCTGTGTGAGCCTCCTTTGCATATAGTCCAGGGCTCACAGCAGGAAGGTACATAGATTTAGGTACATGTGATAGATTTAGAGATAGTTGTAACCCTCTTGAGGAATGGTAGAGAAGTCTGAAACACTGACTTTAAGCTTTACACATATGGAGAATACATTTATGGCACCCAGCCCTCTACGTGTTCTCATGGATTCATCGAGTGAGGGCCTGGTGCCAGACGCTCCGCCACGTCTGGGTGCCGAAGGCGATGAAGGAGCTCAACAGAGTCTACAATACTGACTCTTTGGAGCAATTTAGCAAGCCGAAACTAAGCCTCTCTGTGCTTCTACCCATTGAGGTGAGAACACTGGAGGATACCAGCTCAACACGAAGGCTGTAGAATCTAGCTAATGTGTTGGGGTCACCCAGCCTGCAGCTCTACAAATATCTGTCAGCGAGCCAGTGCCCACGGGGATGCAAAACATATGGTGGAGTTAGCTCACAACCTGAGAGGGCAGGGCACACCCTGTGCCTGATAAGCCAGGGTGATGGCATTCACTATCCAGTGGGACAGAGCAAAGCTAGGCTGGATCTGCCTCCTACAGGGGCAGCGCTTGCAGGTTAACTACCTGATCCCTGAAGGGGCTAGTAGTAACCTTGGGCACATAGCTGAGCGGGGGCTTCAGGGTTACCTGAGAATCAGCCGGCCCAAACTTTAAGTACGATTTGTCAAAAGAAAATGCGTGCAGGTACCTTACTCTCTTGATGTAGGTCAATGCAACCAGGAGCAGAGTTTTCATTGAAAGAAACTTTAGCTTGACTGGTGTTCTGAGCACCAGAGTCAGGTCCCAAGAGGGTACTGGGAACTGATGCTTGCCTTGTAAGCGTCCTTTAAGACGGTTTGCCAGGCCAGAAAAAATGTTGGATCACATGATCATATGTTTTGTTTACTCCCAAAGGGAGGACTCAATTTCAATCTTGTGCAAAGGCACATTCACAAAGCCCATCTTGAACCCCTGTACTAAGACACTTGAACCAATAGAGCTCTCATCAGACAGCGGTAATATTCCTTCTAGAATAAAACTCAGAGCAACTCATGTGTCACGAAGTACCCTGACTGGTTTTCGCAAATTTGTATTACCAAGACAGTCGTGGCTCTAATGGATAGAGCGTCGGACTTGTAACCCGAGTTTGTGGGTTTGAATCTCGGCTCCGGCAGGAATTGTCCACAACTGAGGCGAGAACCCTTGAGCAAGGCACCGAATCCTCAACTGTTCCCCGGGCGCCGCATTGTCGGCTGCCCACTGCTCCAAGTGTGTGTGCACTTTGATGGGTTAAATGCAGAGAACACATTTCACTGCTGGTTATACTCTGTATAAGTGGGCCGTTATCGGCGTTAACGTGCTGCGTTAACGCGAGACTCTTATCGGGCGATACAAAAAATATCGCCGTTAATCTATTCTCAAAGTTGGGTTGGGAGCTGGGTCTACACTACGCAAGCTATGATGACTTTCACCCTGATATTTTAGCGCGGATGTATACCTAGCCGAATTGCACTGTAGGGGGCGAGAACGAGTCTTCGAACTAGAGGCTCGCAGTCCGTGATGGACAGATTGTTAACGGCTGGTCTATGTGGTAATACAATCGGGCAGGACATCCAAACGCTCACCTATCATTCATCAACCTCAAATATGGCTTTTCATCTGAAAGATGTATGTAGTAGCAACTTTACATGGCCGCTCAATATGATGTTAACCTAGAGAAATGTGCGCTATTGAAGTGTTTGTGTGGAAGCGCGTTTGCTGCAGGACAGGCTCCGGTGCGCTCACTTGCTCTTAAAATCTCCGTCATTTTTGGTCATACAGATAAAAGTAGCCTAATACATCTGTCGAATCTGTAAAGACTCTACGTTTATTTGTGTGCACTCAGAATAACAACGAAACGTTGCGCTTTTAAGCAAACAGGATGTGCTTTAGGTCTCATGTGAACTTGAGCGAGACACTTCGAAAAATATATCTATAGAGAATGAAATGTCTAAAAAATAAAAATAGAAAACGTGTGTGTTAGCATGGATGATTTACATGAAATTTAATCTGTGCAACACTGTGCATAAGATGGCTTTCAGTTCAATATAATAACAAAAAACGACATTTTGGGTTTTTATTCAACTAATAAGGTGGGCACGCTGTGATCTGTACTATATTTTTACTGTAATTGACAGTTATCAAAAAAAAAAAAAAAAAAACCAACAACACGGGAGTGGGAGGGAATGGGAGTCATTCTTCCGGGAGTGGAACGGGATTTTCCCCCAGTTTTTTCGTGGGATTGGGACGGGAAGAGATTAAAGTTTGTGATGCATTTTGGAAACAGGAGATGGGCCCCTGGTCTAATGCGCCACCTGGCTTGAGAAACCCGTTCTCAAAGACTTACTTTTAGTCATTATTTGGGTAGCACACATATTCTGAATGCCTTCGGCAGAATTCAAATGAGCCATTTTAATCTAGATTAAAAAAATTAATCTATGCCCACCACTAGTATGTGACAAATAAAGCTCATCTGAGCTTAATATTGAATTTCTTTCAACCAAAGATACAAATCAGTCCATTATGAACAGCACCACTTTTCTTCACACGTGTCAACTTGAGAAGCTAACAACTCCAGCCTTTCTAATTGTGGCGAGGATGTCATCAATAAACCTACCGGTTTAGGGACACTATTTTTCTTTTTGAGTGCTTTACACTCTGCAATAATGTGTCCATGTTTCTTACTATAGAAACAAATAGGTGAGGATAGGAACTTGACAGAATTCTCTGCCACTTTATCCTTACACGGAGCGCAATCAAAGCTATGCTTTGAATACCGTGGACTGTTGCTACCAGAATTTTGTGCAGTGCCAAACACATTCTTATGTGTAGGGGTGTAAATCGGATGGTTCTTCACGATTCGATTCGATATAGATTCTCATACCCAGCGATACGATATTTGCAGATACCTCAAAAAATTATACAATACGATATGATTCGATTCGATTAAGGAGTATATCGATCGATATTATCATATTTTAAACAACCATCTACATTTTTATTAACTCACAAATGCAACCAAAAATATATAACTTGAATATAAATCTAAAAATGCTGCTATGGGCTCAGTGCTAAACATCTTTTCTACAGATAACCAAATTACAAGTAATAGCAGAAAATAAATACAATAGAACAAAGACACAAGTTCAATAAACAGTGCTTTTCAGGTTTTTCACCTCAGTCTAATATACATTTTCAGGTACGCTACAGAAATGTAATAATCAAATGTAAAATAACTGCATAGTCTTCACTGTATAAATTAAATAGCCTATAAATAAATAGTTTTTGATGTTACAAAGATTATTTAGTCAGGAGCAGTGAGCACTTGTATTTTTTTCTTTGACAGCATTATATTTATTATTAGTTTGCTTTCACTTTAAGAACGAAAGCACAGATGTAATATACTGATACACATGCCTTTTTACTCCACTGTTTACATTAAGACTTTTGCTATGCTTGACGACTGTTTACAAGGATAAAAAAAATAGAGAAATTTTGTATGAACGTAGCCTAAATTTCAGCTGTAGTCTCTTGGGTGGCAAGTACAACCTTGGAGAATCTTTAACATAATAATCCATAAGAGATATATTTTTTATGGAACAAAAATAGATAAATACTTTTTCATTAGCATTTTGTAATACCATAGCAATTTAAGAATCCAGTCACAATTCCAAACTTACTGGTTATACTAACTAGTCTATACACTAATGTAATACAGAGAATCCTAAAAAACACACCTGTGGTAAAATAATTGTACAGGATTTCTCATGGCTTGTTGTTTTAAATAACAGTGGAAAGAGACAGAATGGTTAAATTTCTTTGATACTGTTGACATCTAGTGGTTTCTACATGAATTCCAGATGTGTTCTAAGGCCTTTGTAAAGGAAAGTGATTCTCGATGTAATCCAAAAGATGTATGCTGCTGATCTGTTTTCAGTAATAATCCTTCTACAAATTGGGTCCAGTTTTGCCACCAAAGATGAGTCAGAATCAGATTATCTTATCAATACTTATGACACTTATGTCTGTCTCTTTAAAAACATTCCAAAGTTGTTGCGCAGAAATTTTTGGAAGATCATACCTCAAAATGGGTGATCCAAGAGAGAAATCAAATGCAGGTATGTTATGAGGCCAAACTCAAAGACTTGATTAAAGTTGTAATAGTTGGGGTGCTATTGCTACCTACTTGAAATGAGTTTTTACATGGAGGGACGCATGATAAAGACACATAGATACCAAGTAGACCCTAGTTGAAATGGCATTCAGAGCAATTCTTTCCAGCTGATGAATGATAATAATCCGTAAAAAACAAACAACTTTAAAGCACATGCTGCAATTGAGTGCAGCAGTGATGATTTTGATGGCCACAGTTAGCATCGCACGGTGACTGATTCCCTCTTCATTTTTTTCCACTGACTTATTGCAGAAAAAGGTTGCATAACTTCAGTGTTCACTATTGAGCTATTATAAGAGCTCTTTCAATATTTATAAAAAAATAAAAACATACACATTTTCCTTGAAAGTTTGTGTTAGAATAGCTTGCACAATGAGGCTGTGAAAGCTGAAGTGAGTGGTGATGATAACCTCTTTAGTCTCTTTTAGCCACTTTTAGCAGCTGTCTTTTTCAAAACAAATAAACATAGTAAAAAAAAAAATCACAAGGGTTATTACTGATATGTATTTTGTGGCATAGAAGACAATGTAGCCAGAAGTGCTCCTTGTTTTCCTTGTTTTGGCCTACAAAAATACATCATCCCTTATTTCTTCTGCTGAACACAAAAGAAGATATTTTAAAGAATGTAACCAAACAAATGATGGTCCCCATTGACTTCCATAGTAGGCCTACTTTCCCCCCCTCATATGGAAGTAACTGGGGTTCATCAACTGTTTGGTTACCCATATTCTTAAAAATATCTTCTTTTATGTTCAACAAAAAAAATTGAATCTCATACAGGTTTGAAACAACAAGGGTGAGTACATTTTGGGGTGAACTATTCCTTTAGGACACTAACCCTGCATCCCAATTTTCATACTATCCATCCTAAATAGTATGTGAGATTAGGACAAAGTGTGTCCTAAAGCATAGTATGTTGAAAAGAGTATGCCAAAAGTCCCTGGATGGTCTACTTTTTCAGGTCGATTTTTGAAGTGTGGATCCGTGCATACTCTAATTGGCTAAAATTGCCCACAATCCATTGCGCTTTGGCGAAGGATTCGGTCCAGGACTACAAACACAAATAAAATGCATTAGAAAAAATCCCAATATGGCGGATGCGCAACTCTTTTTTACAAAAAGGTTAATAATTAATAAATAAAAAGGTTTAGTAGTTAATAATACATTTTTAACCTGGTAATTATTTTTTTATTATTATCCGTCTTATATTTCAACGGCAACAGCAATGTACATTTTTATAAACATCCATTTGGTCGTTAACTTTTAAATGCATCATTATGCCGAAAATATGAGCAGAGTTCTACTTGTGAAAGACCCGCGACTGGCAGATCAACGAGCTAATTCTTTTCTCTCCAATACGGTTAGGAAGTTAAATTAAATGAAAGGTGGAGGATGTTAACTGTGACAAGATGATTGACAAGCCAGTTTACAGTGACAGGGATCCTGTAAAAGATACGACAGAGCGGTCCATTAAAGACCCAGTTGTGTGGCATGACATGATAGTATGTCCCAAAGCTTGCCTACTCCTCTACTACACACTCAAAAATGTGTACCTTTCTTCACCAAAAGAGTACATACATGTACAGAAAGACTGCACCTGAAAAAATGACTATGCAGTGCATGATGGGCGATGTAGTCCATGGGTGATGTGCAGTTGAAGTGAGTGGCAACCAGATTCATGACAGAGCCCCCCCCCCAAAGAGTGGCTTCCAGACGCTTCACACACACACGGCACAATCCAGGAGGGCGGTGGAGCGGAGGTGGAACCGGGGGAGGGAATGGAGGGCCAGGTCCATGTGGGGCCAATGAGACAGGAGCCCACCAGGGCAGGGCGGACGAGACAGCAGGGACGTGAAGGGATACTGGGTAGACCGGTAGACGTGAGGTGACTCTGGCAGGTCGGCGGAGGCGTGAGGTGACTCTGGCAGGTCGGCGGAGGCGTGAGGTGACTCTGGCAGGTCGGCGGAGGCGTGAGGTGACTCTGGCAGGTCGGCGGAGGCGTGAGGTGACTCTGGCAGGTCGGCGGAGGCGTGAGGTGACTCTGGCAGGTCGGCGGAGGCGTGAGGTGACTCTGGCAGGTCGGCGGAGGCGTGAGGTGACTCTGGCAGGTCGGCGGAGGCGTGGGGTGACTCTGGCAGGTCGACGGAGACGTGGGGTGACTCTGGCAGGTCGACGGAGACGTGGGGTGACTCTGGCAGGTCGACGGAGACGTGGGGTGACTCTGGCAGGTCGACGGAGACGTGGGGTGACTCTGGCAGGTCGACGGAGACGTGGGGTGACTCTGGCAGGTCGACGGAGACGTGGGGTGACTCTGGCAGGTCGACGGAGACGTGGGGTGACTCTGGCAGGTCGACGGAGACGTGGGGTGACTCTGGCAGGTCGACGGAGACGTGGGGTGACTCTGGCAGGTCGACGGAGACGTGGAGTGACTCTGGCAGGTCGACGGAGACGTGGAGTGACTCTGGCAGGTCGACGGAGACGTGGAGTGACTCTGGCAGGTCGACGGAGACGTGGAGTGACTCTGGCAGGTCGACGGAGACGTGGAGTGACTCTGGCAGGTCGACGGAGACGTGGAGTGACTCTGGCAGGTCGACGGAGACGTGGAGTGACTCTGGCAGGTCGACGGAGACGTGGAGTGACTCTGGCAGGTCGACGGAGACGTGGAGTGACTCTGGCAGGTCGACGGAGACGTGGAGTGACTCTGGCAGGTCGACGGAGACGTGGAGTGACTCTGGCAGGTCGACGGAGACGTGGAGTGACTCTGGCAGGTCGACGGAGACGTGGAGTGACTCTGGCAGGTCGACGGAGACGTGGGGTGACTCTGGCAGGTCGACGGAGACGTGGAGTGACTCTGGCAGGTCGACGGAGACGTGGAGTGACTCTGGCAGGTCGACGGAGACGTGGAGTGACTGGCAGATCAGGCGCCCACCAGGGTGGAGCAGACGAGACAGACGCCCACCAGGGCGGAGCAGACGAGACAGACGCCCACCGGGGCGGAGCAGACGTGAAAGGCACCCTCCAGGGCGGAGCAGACGAGACAGACGCCCACCAGGGCGGAGCCGACATGACAGGCGCCCTCCAGGGCGGAGCAGAGATCCCTGGCCGAGACTGGAACCTAGAGGAAACGGAGACACAAGAGGCAGAGAGAGCACATTTGGTTTCAGGAACCGAGGCAGGGAGTTTAAGCGGCCATGGTAGATCCGGGGCCTCGGGCAGCCATGATGGATCAGGGGACCTCATGGGCCATGGCGGGTCCGGGGTCTCCGTCAGCAATGGAAGGGAGCTCCCTCCATGAAAGTTCTTGGTAAACTCCACTACCTCGAGGGAGCACTCTGGAAGCGCCGAATCTCGGTGGCGCTCGGGCGGCTCTGACTCTTTTGGGCTCTCGCTAGAACTGGACGGAACCAGCGGAGGCATCGATGAGCTGGGCAGGACCAGCGGCGGCATCGGTGAACTGGACGGAACCAGCGGAGGCATCGGTGAACTGGACGGAACCAGCGGAGGCATCGGTGAACTGGGCGGGACCAGCGGAGGTGAAGGCGAGCTGGGCGGGACCAGCGGAGGCGAAGGAGAGCTGGGCGGGACCAGCGGAGACGAAGGAGAGCTGGGCGGGACCAGCGGAGACGAAGGAGAGCTGGGCGGGACCAGCGGAGACGAAGGAGAGCTGGGCGGGACCAGCGGAGACGAAGGAGAGCTGGGCGGGACCAGCGGAGACGAAGGAGAGCTGGGCGGGACCAGCGGAGACGAAGGAGAGCTGGGCGGGACCAGCGGAGACGAAGGAGAGCTGGGCGGGACCAGCGGAGACGAAGGAGAGCTGGGCGGGACCAGCGGAGACGAAGGAGAGCTGGGCGGGACCAGCGGAGACGAAGGAGAGCTGGGCGGGACCAGCGGAGACGAAGGAGAGCTGGGCGGGACCAGCGGAGACGAAGGAGAGCCGGACTCTGCGAGCTCCTGGATCGGAGCGGGCTCTGGAGCGGACTCTGCGAGCTCCTGGATCGGAGCGGGCTCTGGAGCGGACTCTGCGAGCTCCTGGGACGGAGCGGGCTCTGGAGCGGACTCTGCGAGCTCCTGGGACGGAGCGGGCTCTGGAGCGGACTCTGCAAGCTCCTGGGACGGAGCGGGCTCTGGAGCGGACTCTGCAAGCTCCTGGGACGGCGCGGGCTCTGGAGCGGACTCTGCAAGCTCCTGGGACGGAGCGGGCTCTGGAGCGGACTCTGCAAGCTCCTGGGACGGAGCGGGCTCTGGAGCGGACTCTGCAAGCTCCTGGGACGGAGCGGGCTCTGGAGCGGACTCTGCAAGCTCCTGGGACGGAGCGGGCTCTGGAGCGGACTCTGCAAGCTCCTGGGACGGAGCGGGCTCTGGAGCGGACTCTGCAAGCTCCTGGGACGGAGCGGGCTCTGGAGCGGACTCTGCAAGCTCCTGGGACGGAGCGGGCTCTGGAGCGGACTCTGCAAGCTCCTGGGACGGAGCGGGCTCTGGAGCGGACTCTGCAAGCTCCTGGGACGGAGCGGGCTCTGGAGCGGACTCT
The DNA here is from genome assembly GCA_003573665.1 of Oxygymnocypris stewartii. NCBI lineage: Eukaryota > Metazoa > Chordata > Actinopteri > Cypriniformes > Cyprinidae > Oxygymnocypris > Oxygymnocypris stewartii. The sequence goes on along the minus strand of QVTF01010891.1, from coordinate 954,326 downwards.
GCAAGCTCCTGGGACGGAGCGGGCTCTGGAGCGGACTCTGCAAGCTCCTGGGACGGAGCGGGCTCTGGAGCGGACTCTGCAAGCTCCTGGGACGGAGCGGGCTCTGGAGCGGACTCTGCAAGCTCCTGGGACGGAGCGGGCTCTGGAGCGGACTCTGCAAGCTCCTGGGACGGAGCGGGCTCTGGAGCGGACTCTGCAAGCTCCTGGGACGGAGCGGGCTCTGGAGCGGACTCTGCAAGCTCCTGGGACGGAGCGGGCTCTGGAGCGGACTCTGCAAGCTCCTGGGACGGAGCGGGCTCTGGAGCGGACTCTGCAAGCTCCTGGGACGGAGCGGGCCTCTGGAGCGGACTCTGCAAGCTCCTGGGACGGAGCGGGCTCTGGAGCGGACTCTGCAAGCTCCTGTGTGGCACCCACCGTACAAGGAGAGCCACTCAGCTGTAGTGCGGTATCCATATACCTCTCCAACGTCCAGTTGGGATCATGCAGCGGCATGATTGAACGAAGAGGTTCAGATAAGCCCCCATGGAAAAATATCATTAAGCAGAGTTTGTCCTTATGAGTCAGGTGTGCCAGTTCGAGGAAGTCCATGACATAGTCCTCAATGGACCTTGTACCCTGGCGGAGTAACATCAATTTTACTGCTGGATTCATCCTTGGCGAAGTCTTCTGTAACAAATGACAGGTCAGAGGCGAGAGTAGATCCACTAGCAGCTTTATTTGTACAAGGTCAAACAGGCAAATATCAAGCAGAGGTATCGGGGGCAACGTAGAAAAGGCAGAGTCGAAAACAGAGGCAGAGCAATGGGTCAGGGCAGGCGGCAGACAGAGAGGATTACCATAAAACAGGCGAGGTCAGAGAGGCAGGCAGCAAACGATCAGAAGAGGAGGTCAACAGTCCAGGTAGTGCACGGAAAGACAAACTGGGAAATACGCTCGGAAATGTAGCCAGGGGGAAACAAGACTTCGCACTGGGTGAGTGTTTGTGTGCTGCTTTTATGTGAGTGAGTGAATGAGGTGCAGGTGTGGTGAGGCAATCAGGGTTGATGAGTGAATGGTGACAGCTGTGTGATTGGTGTAATGGTGGACGGGAATGTGTGTGTGCAGTGCATGATGGGCGATGTAGTCCATGGGTGATGTGCAGTTGAAGTGAGTGGCAACCAGATTCATGACAGCACCTCGCTTTAGTTTCATACGGATTACATAATCAGAAATATTAGTTTTTTATTTAAATTCGTTCATTTAAAAGTAGACACTTCAGGCTTTCAGATACGGGAGAGACTGTACCTCACTTTAGTTTCATATGGATTACATAATCAGAAAATATTAGTTTTCGATTTTAATTCATTCATTTACAAGTAGACACTTGAAGCTTTCAGATACAGGAAAGACTGCACCTCGCTTTAGTTTCATACGAATTACATAATCAGGAATATTCGTTTTCAATTTGAATTCATTCATTTAAAAGACATTAGACATTTCAAGTTTTTAGATTCTATTGATTTGTCTTATGTATCTGAGTATTTAAGGTTCCCTGTTAATTAGGAAAATATGAAATTGAATGAGCCAGCGCGTGGAGGGTTAAAGCCTCTGCATTCAATTTTATCTTTAGATGGTAAATTTAGATTTTAAATTCAATATTGATTTTAGAAATGTTGAAATTATAAAGTACTTAATAAGTAACTGTAATGAAATTACCTTTTACTTTTTCAGTGGATAAGTAATTTAATTACATTAATGCATTACTTAGTAACATGTGCGAGAGCACACAAGTAAGCCACTGGTAAATCAGGCGAGCTACAGCTGAACTTTGCTCAGTGCCATTCCCACCTGTTAAGGTTCACGTCCATTCAAGCAGAAAGGCCCTATGCCTGTAAGGCAGGGACTTCGAGGTTATAAAACCTAGCGAATGTGGACGGCAAGGCCCAGCCGGCTGCCGCACCTATTTATGCGATGGACACTCCACTAGATCACGCCCATGATGAGTTTTGTGGTGTTTGCTTGTACTCCATAGGGGCAATATTGGGATATATATCTGATCACCTGAGGGATCAAATCGTTCAGGGAAAATGCATAAAGTAGGAGGTTGGCCCAACCTCCTACTTTATGCATTTTCCCCGATCGATTTTCCATTCGTGGGCCAACGCAACCATGTCCTTCGAATAATACGTCAGGCAGTGAGAGTTGTCTTTTGAGGCGAAGAGGTCGACCTCTGCCTTGCCAAAGATCTCTCATATTTCCTGAACCACTTGCAGATGGAGAGTCCACTCTTCAGGCCCGGTTCACCTTGATTTGCAGGCGTCCGTGACGCCAGGGTTCGGATGGAACCCTCGGTTTCAGCCAGCGCTGAAGGGGCCGCATTCAAAGCAGGCCCAACTGAGCACTGAGGATGCGGAGGCCATAGGGCCCAGCATTCTCTGAAACAATTTGAGAGGGCGAGAGGCTCCTGTCGCAAAAAAGGCCACGAGCCGCTGTATGGCCAGAGCACACTCTGGTGTGACCGCAGCCCTCATTTGGGCCGAGTTGAAAACTGTTCCCAGGAACGATATCCGTTGGCTGGGAGACAATGCGCGCTTGGCAAATTTGACCCTGAGTCCCATGCACTCTAAGTGGCTGAGAAGGAGGGATCTGTGCTACAACCATTCCACCTCTGACTGGGCGAGAACGAGCCAGTCATCGTGGTAGTTGAGAATGCAGATTGCCATCTGTCTTAGAGGGGAAAGAGCCGCGTCCATACACTTTGTAAAAGTGCGGGTAGCCAGGGACAGTCCCTCGAAGGAGAATCTCAAGAATGGCCTGTGGTGAGGGGCTATCTGGATGTGAAAGTAAGCGTCTTTCAGATCCAGGGAAAATAACCAGTCCCCTGGGCATGTTTGCGAAAGGATCAGTTTCATCAAAATCATCCTGAACGGCCGTCTCATGAGGGTTCCGAGATCGAAGATGGGCCGTAAGCCGTCATCCTTTTGGGGACGAGGAAGTAATGGCTGTAGAAGCCTGACTCGCTCTGGGCTGGAGGGACCGTTTATGGCGCCTTTTGCCAGCAAAGCCATCACCTCGGAATGCAGGACGTGTGCGTCCATGCTCTGAACAGCGGTGGGAACCACGCCACTCAAACGTGGGGGTCTTCGAGCCAATCGCAGTGAATAACCTTGTTTTATTATCCCAACCGCGTGACAAGGGGTTGGATTGACCCGAGTGGTTTGTTGCCATTCGGGGACACCACTCGTATTGTGTGGAAGACGAAAATGCTCTTTTATTCCGCTTTGATCTGCTAAAAGAATTGATCCGCTCGACAAGCGAGGGGCGCTGATCCTCACGTGTAAACATACTGGTTGATCAAAGAGCTGCATGGAGAGTGAAGCACGCGGGGCCTGCCTGCGCGAAATCACTCAAACCTGATCGCTCATTCTCATAATTACGCTATTTCTTCCTCCGAGTAACTGGGAGGAGAGAAACACAAGAGGGGGGAAGGCGGGGCTCAACTACGCATAATTATTATACCCTTAATTCATTACACAAGCCAGCTAAGTTTAATAGTAATTATTTCACTTTGATTTGTAGTGTATTGTTCATGCACAGCGATCTGGTTCTTTACGGTAGATTTGGCAAAATTCCCCGTATGTAAGGCCCTGCGCGTGCATGGGTCTAAGTGTTCCAAGAGTAAGAGAATATCAGTAAATCGGTCTCAGCAAAAAAGGTTGTCCGTGTTGTCTCTTCATTTCCAAAGACATAACAGTGGCAACGAGGTGACAACAGCAGCATACATAAAAGAGAACTATTTGAAACTGGACGGTGCACGGAGGAACACTAAAGAGGAATTTGACACATTTTTGGAAAGATTTGAGCAATGGGTTGCAGCAAATGAAATTGATAGTGGGAAAAAGGTTGATGTTTTTCTGAGTGTTTTGGGACCAATAGAATATGGCCTCTTGAAATGTCTGGTTGAGCCAGCGAAAGTGGTTGATTTAACGTACCCACAAATAACTCAGACCCTTTCTGATCATTTCAAGCCCAAGCCCATTTTGATAGCAGAACGCTTCAGATTTTATCAACGGAACCAAGGTCCCGACGAAACAATATCTGATTATCTCTTGGCACTCAAGCGCCTGGCAAGTTATGTGAGTTTGGGACATTTTTTGATGATGCTCTTCGTGAAAAATCTGTTTGTGGGCTTACGGGAAAAGCCTATCAAAGAAGGTTACTGTCAGAAAAGGACCTCACCTTAAAAAAAGGCCTGTGATATTGCTCTTGCATTAGAACTAGCGCAAAAAGATACCAAGCAGCTGAACGCACAAGCAGCCATAAAGGACTCCAATGTGCATAAGGTGCAACACAAAACCGGGGGCAGAGAAAAATGCAGAGGACAAGGAAGTTTTCAGTATAATACTAAAAAAGGTGTCCAGCGACAGCCATTTTCCAAGCATAAAAGCGACTGCTATCATTGTGGAGGAGGGAATCATCATCCCTCAGAATGTCGATACCGTAATGAAAAATTCCATAATTGCGGAAAGATTGGTCACCTGCAGAGAGCATGTAAAAGCAACAGAGCCCAACATCCCGACAAAGCGCAGTATGTGTCAGCTGAGGTTTCTGAGACTCTGAGTACAGAAGATAACCAAGTGTTTGACTTATTCACAATCTATACAGCACAAGATAGAGCAGATGGCATTTATATTGATCTCCAACTAGATCAATATAATTATGGCCAAACTGTTAATATGCAGATTGATACAGGAGCCTCTTTGTCCTTAATTTCAGAGCTCATCTACAGAGACAAATTAAAGGACTGTGTGTTGCACCCGACTTCTATCCATCTGACCTCTTATACGGGGGAAAAAATCCCGGTGTTGGGTGAGATCCACGTTGCAGTGACATACAAAGATTGTCAGTGTTTACTTCCTTTGGTCGTTGTTAAAGGAAAAAAAAACACCACTAATGGGTCGCAACTGGCTCCAGGAAGTATCTTTAAATTGGAAAGATATTTTCAGCATGAGACACACAGCGCCTGTGAATCCTTCCACTATCTCGGATGTACTCGATAAGCATAAAAAACTTTTCGGAGATGGATATGGCAAAATCACAGAATTCAAGGTGAACGTGCAAGAAGGATCAAAACCCACTTTTCACAAACCAAGACCTGTTCCCTATTCTCACAAGCAGTAGAGGAAGAATTGGATCGCTTAGAGAAAAATGGAATAATCTCACAGATTGGAAGAAGCGAGTGGGCAGCACCAATTGTGGTGGTGCCGAAAAAAGACAAAACAGTCCGGCTGTGTGGTGATTCTAAAGTCACAGTGAACAAATGCATTCTCCCTGTAGAATACCCATTACCAAACGTGGAGGATCTTTTTGCCACATTGGCTGGAGGAAACTCTTCAGCAAAATTGATCTGTCTTTTGCATATCAGCAGTTGGAGTTGGACGAAAAATCTCAGCAGTACCTTACCATAAATACACATAAAGGCCTTTTTAAATACCATCGTCTGGCCTATGGAATCTCTACAGCACCTGCGATTTTCCAACACACTATGGATCAAATACTACAGGGACTTCCACATGTGGTGTGTTGAAGAACACTTGATGCTACTGGACAAAGTGCTGTCACGGCTTCAACAGTATGGAGTGAGATTGAAGGAATCAAAATGTGAATTTCTCTGTAGCTCAGTGGAATATTTGGGGTTTAGAATTGACGGAAAAGGAGTGCATCCAATGGAAAGTAAAGTTGATGCAATTGTCAAAGCTCCCGCACCTGTAAACGTCACAGAACTGCATTCTTTCCTAGGACTTTTTAACTACTATGGGAAGTTTTTACCACATCTGTTATGGTGTCCGTCATGGCTGGACCACCACAGCCCGCACCTGACAGACCTGCCACAAAACGTATGCATGCAAGGACTTTTAATGGAAAGAAAAAGAGCACCTCAGCCCTGCATCTAACAAGGTGCCCGGAGTCTCCTCTCCCACTTTATCAATTAAAGTGGAAAAACATCCAAACCCAAAAGTATAGTCAAAAAGGAGTATTTATTAATACATAAATTTTTAGGAGACAAAAGGAAAACGTACCTCAGGAGGGGGAATCAAGCCAAAATAATAAACAAAATTCGTAAGCTAACTACAGCATAAACCTCTTTCCTGAATTAAAATAAAGATAAAAGAAACAACAATCCTTACCTCCCTACTAGCCTCAAAACAGGAGAAAACCGAGGAAAAACAAAATGTTCTCTCCTCCCTACACCAGTCTCGTTTGACTAACAGGTAGCTCAACGAGCTTACACACCACTGTATGACATCAAAATTACAACACGCTCGGTAACACAACTGTTACAACGTGAACCACCAAACAGGGAGAGAGGAGAACTCCTGGAGGAAACTTCCAAACAGGCTTTTATCCACTCTGCAGAAACGTCACCACGCCTCTGACGTCACCAAAACTCTGTGCACCTGTGCGTGCTATTAGGAGAAACAGAAGGGAGAAGAGAAGCACAACACAACAATAACAATAGAAAATGTACACAAACACATCTCAAAACAACCATATAATAATTAAATAAGAGACCCGTAACATACCTCCCCACCCAAGAAAGAGACACCTTTATTTTGTCTCTTCTATTTACACATGGCATTTTCAGGACCAACTGCTCTGAACAGCGCATCTACTAGTACCAGCTCCGAGCCACGTTTGTGAACAATCTCAAGGTTATACTCTTGAATGACCAAAGACCAGCGCATCAATCGTTGATTTAAATTTTGCATACGGGACAGGAATACCAACGGATTATGGTCTGTATATACTCTTACAGGAAAAGGGTTAGCACTTAAATAAACATCAAAATGTCTCAGTGCTAACATCAAGGCTAAAGCTTCCTTTTCGACTGTACTGTAGCGACGTTGACTGTCACTGAACTTCTTTGAAAAGTAACAGACTGGTAATTCCACATCTCCCTCTGATCTCTGCAATAATACGGCCCCTGCAGCAACCCCACTTGCATCTACCTCAAGCAAGAAGGCTCTGGAAAAATTTGGCACGGCCAAAATTGGGGCTTTACACAAAAGATCTTTAGCTCGATTGAAGGCATGCTCACACTCTGGTGACCAGAAAAAAACTTTAGAGATGCTTTTAAAAGATCTGTCAATGGCGCAACCAACGTTGCGAAATTACGACAGAATCCCCGATAATAGTCCGGCATTCCTAAGAAGCGGCGTAACTCTCGACGATTAGAGGGTCGGGGAAACTCTGTTATGGCAAGTATCTTTGCATTCACTGGTTTCACTTGCCCTTGACCTACTTGCTTTCCGAGATATGTCACTGTGGCTTTAGCAAACTCGCATTTAGACAAATTCACCGTTAATAATGCCTTAGCCAAGCGGGCATTATTATGTAGACGAAAAGATGACGATGTCATCTAAATATGCTTCACAATCTGGTGAACAGTGTGACCAAGCTTTCAATGTCTGTAAGCAGCAGTTATTGCAAAGCAAGTGGTTGGGACACTATGATCCCAAAAAGCCACTGAGACTCGCCTGTGATGCTTCACCATATGGCGTAGGCGCAGTTATCTCACATGTGTTACCTTCAGGAGAGGAACACCCCATTGCGTTTGCATCGAGAACTTTGACAGCAAGTGAGAAAAACTACGCGCAAATTGAGAAAGAGGCTCTGAGCATAGTCTTTGGAGTGAAAAAGTTTCACAAGTATTTGTATGGGCGGAAGTTCAAACTGCTAACTGACCACAAGCCCCTTCTTGCTATCCTTGGTCCAAAATCTGCCATTCCTACACTGGCTGCTCTTCGTATGCAACGATGGGCTTTAATATTACTAGCCTATGACTATTGAGTATAGTAGTAGTAGTAGTAGTAGCCCTTTATTGTCACTAGTCACAAGTACCAGTGAAATTAGCCATCAACCTGTCCATACATACACAACATACATATATGACAAGGGGGTAGACAGGACAGGAAGACAGGGAATTGAAGAAAAATACAGCATAACATGAGGAAGGTGAGGAGAAAAAAAATAACCCCCAGACTATGCTCCTTGGGGAGTACAGTGTGAGAACAGGAAAAACACCTCAGCAACAAAAAGCACATAAACCATAGACACACGACTTTGCAACAGGGGAAGTAATCCAGCTCCAGCAGGCAGCCATCCGGTCCCGCAGCCATACTCGGCGCTGGCCACAGACCTGCTTGTCAGGCTGGCGGTTCAAAGAGACGGAGGCGAGGGATCGGGCAGGGGAGGTGAGTGCATATCTTTATATATGTGTGTATGTGTGTGTGTAGTAGTTTATAATCAATGTCTGTAGAATGGGGGAGGAAGCAAGAGCATCTCACTGCAGTGCTCTTCCCAGGGTAATTTTCCAGCAGCAGCCTTGGCCGAGGCCACTGTGTGGGGGAGCCAAAAAAGATACAGGTTCCCCAGAACCCAGGCTTCTCGACGAGAAGATGGTGTCAATTGCGTTGAGAGACCAGTTGATCAAATCCATAATCTTTCAGTTTGGAGAGCCGTGCAGAGAGAGTCTCTCAATAGATGAGACGAGACAAGGGAGCAAGCAGGCAAAATAAGGGCGAGGACGGGGAGTGAAAAAATGCGACTGCCTCCGTTGAGTGCCAAAGAAGAATCACACATAGGCGGTCTTCGGAAAATGCAAATGCGGACGCTCTGTCCAGATTACCATGTGAGCAAACACCTACGGGGGGAATAGAGGAGGAGATGGTGTTTCAAATCTCATTCCTCGATGAATTGCCGATCAGTGCAAAGGATATTGCCACAGAAACTAGGAAAAATCCAGTGCTTTCGAAAGTTTTGTATCTGACATTGTCGGGATGGCCGAGTTATGTCACAGATGAAAGTCTGAAACCATTCCTTGTAAGGAGGGACCAGCTTTCAACAGACCAAAGCTGCGTCCTGTGGGGCTCAAGGGTGATCATTCCTCCAAAGTACAGAGAAAGAATTCTGTCAGAGCTTCATGAAGGTCACCCAGGAGTCGTGAGAATGAAAATGCTAGCCAGAGGATATCTAGGGTGGCCAGGTCTTGATAATGACATCCAGAATTTTGTGAGTAAATGTACTCCATGTGAATTAGAGTGAAAACAACCACCCTATGCGCATTTTCATCTATGGTCGTGGACAACCACACCTTGGGAATGTATTCACATTGACTACGCTGAAATTGACAAACAACACTTCTTAGTGATTGTGGATGTTCATTCAAAATGGGTCGAAATCTTCCCTACTCATCTAACCAATGCTGAAAAGACAATAAACATCTTACGTCATCTGTAGTCTGCCTACGGACTTCCAAAAGAGTTGGTATCAGATAACGGTCCACCATTCACCTCCAGGGAGTTTGAGGAGTTTCAAAAGAATAACGGGGTACACCACATTCTGTCACCTCCATATCACCCCGCAACAAACGGGCAGGCCAAGCGGGTGGTTCAAACGTTCAAGAAGGCCTGGGAACGGCTACGTTCGGAGTCAGTATCATCGCAATTACGCCTGGCTCGTTTTTTGTTAACCTATCGAAATACTCCTCACACAGTAAAGGAACGAACACCTGCCGAACTGTTCTTGAAAAGGCAGCCTCGAATCCGTCTCGCACTGCTAAAGCCAAATACCTCTGCTGTTGTTCTCAAACACCATAGGCAGCAAAAGAAGGGTCATGACACACCGTTTCAGAAACTCAGATCTTTCACAGTGGGACAGAAGGTCAATGTGCTTACCTTCAGGCATCCACATCGTGCTTGGGTTCCAGGTGTGATTCTGCATTAGCACGGACCTCGCACATACCAAGTGAAAGTCAGAGATCAAAGTGTGAAAGTGCACGTGGATCATCTTCTGTCATCTAATGCACAGGATATAATAGATCCAATCGACACTAGAATGGCTGATGACTTTGCTCCTGATGCTGATAACGAGGCTCATGCAAATGCCCCTCAGCCACATATTCCGATGGACACAAGAACAGTTCCTGGTTCTGAAAGAAGATATTCAATTCGGCAAAGGAAGGAATCAAACAGATTTGATCTGTAGTTACAGACTGATTGAGGTTACTTAGTACAACGTTCTATTCAAAGAAGGTGTTCAAAGGTTATTATACAAAAAATTATATGAGTCTGAAATCAATGGGGAAGGAACTGTAGTGTATTGTTCATGCACAGCGATCTGGTGCTTTACGGTAGATTTAGTAAAATTCCCTGTATGTAAGGCACTGCGCGTAGTTAATCGCACTGACTTTCTCACGAGAAATGAATCACAGTTTCAAGGCATGTGATTGGCTGCTCATTACTTCACACTTTCATGTGCACACGCTCCATTAACTCAGGATCAAACCTGAGTTGACAGAGAAAGTTGATGATCAGCTTCATGCTACCAACAAAGCCAGATTTGACTGGTTTGGATTTGTCAACTCAAAACTGATCCTGTAACCCTGAGTTTGTTCAGCCACCATCATGGTACAGGCCACTGGTCTTTTTCAACTATTTTTAAATAGAATTACTAAAATCAGTAAGGCACAGCCCGAAACCAAGCCTCCAGTGGATTAGACCAAATCAGCTAAAGCAATGGACAATTGCCATCATGGTTTGACACACCCCACTGACTGAGACACGCCCATTAGTGTTCTGCAGAGATACATGCATGATTTTGTGCTCATCAACTACAAATCACTGTTAGTTCAGTGTCACTGTCTTTACCCATGCGTACTGTCAGCTTTCATCAGAATTTCAATGTTGAGCCAACATAAATATTGAAATGTTCTTCACATGTGCAAATATTTGCATGAGCATAAGAAAGATTCAACAAAGACAAACTGCATCAAGTTTCACAGACATACTGTATGACAAATAGAAATTTGATGAGCCCTTGAAAAAAAATGGTGTGGCCACTAGTACTACAGTGCAGTGCATCTCACCATCATGGACTACAGGCCACACCATTTTTTTTCAAGGGCTCATCAAATTTCTATTTGTCATACAGTATGTCTGTGAAACTTGATGCAGTTTGTCTTTGTTGAATCTTTCTTATGCTCATGCAAATATTTGCACATGTGAAGAACATTTCTGGAAATAAAAGCAGCTGAAAGTGAGATGATGTTTCCCTCTTTCTTTTTGAGGGAACTCGTGGAAAATCAGCCCACCCTGCTGAAAAAAACCAACAAGAAACAAACAGCTGAAACCAGCCTAAACTAGCTTGTCATCCAGCCTGCTCTTAGCTGGTCAGCAGGCTGGTTTTAGGTTTAGGTCTAATTTATATTTCCATTTAAATAAACCACCCATCTTTGCATAGTCCTTTAATATGAAACATATTATTATTATGTTTGGCAAATTTTTCATCCTTTCACATTTTTTGATTGAGATAGACTCACTGGAAGACTTTTTTTGTTTATAGCAATGAAAAATAGATACTGAAACAACATAGGCTCTTGATTAGGTTCAACCAGCTTTCTTTCATTTGCAGTATTATTTTGCCATAGATATTCGTTGAGCAAGCGTTAAGCAGCATCCAGCTACAGTTCATCCTCCAAACCGCTCGGTGGCGAGCGCATACATAAATGCTGGTTTTAAAAAAAACACTCGCGCGGTGGTTGTGGGTAATATTCATGGCGGAATTCTGAACCTGCAGTGGAGAGTCTACATTTCTCTCTGGATATTCAAATAGTGGAAATAACTTACATCTTTACCTCTTGTAAAAGTGAATTAACGTCCATACATTTGAAGGAATGGCGGAAACAGGCTCAGGTGAGCGGGGTGTGTAATATTCAGTCTGATAAACACTGCAGCTGTTATTGAGCGCAACCGGGAATGTAAACAGATGATTGTCCACCAACAGATACTTATTTAGTAGTTATATTCGTATACATGTATCTTATTAGGTAAAAAAAATGTAATTTGGGTAATAATGAGTAAAGAGCCACAAATAGATAGCTAACTGCGATGAATGAACTGGCCTAATTCTGGTTCTAACGTTAACGTTACATGAAATACATTGTCAATTAGGTTTGTGTGATTTGTTAGGAATACTTATAAAGGAATACTTTTAAACATATATTATGATTTGCGCTTTTTTGACAATTAGGTTGTTGAATTCATTTTCTTTTAGCTGCATTTATGAAGGTCAAAGTATAAACTATATTTGTTGTGAAAGTTTAGCTACATTTGTTGAAGGTGTAGTTTCCAGTCATATGGTAGTTAATGCTGTCAGTAAGTAACGTTACTGCATGATTTGGAGTCAAGCATTTGTCACTTAACTGCATCTTGTCACATCTCAAGATCAAGCTGGTGACATGAAACATGACAGCATTTCCTCCCCAGGGATCTCAGATCAGGAGAAGGAGATGGCAACCAACGCTTTTGAGGCTTTTAAGGTAAATAACTATAATCTGAGCAGGCGATTGTATCCATGGTTGTTTCCGGAGGTCATTGTTGACTATATAACGTGATGTTTCTTTAGGCTGGAAGCTATGACGAGTCTCTGAAACACCTTGACAGTCTTCAGGAGCTTAACAAAGAGGACTACAAGATTACATTGAATAAAGCGATCAATGATTTTTATAAAAGCGGGCAGACAACAACCAGCACCTTGAAGCAGACGTTAATGACCTTGAAGAATCAGGTTTGATATGACATATTGCATCATTTTCATTATGATACGCCTTGTCATTGGAGTACTGATGCCAATTGATCGTTATTTGCAGATGCACACAGCTGTGGATGATATTGATGGTTTGGAAGATGTCGAGAACAGCATCCTCTGCTACAATCAAGCAGTGATTAATTACCACATGCGACAGTATTCAGAAGCTATATCCACCGCGGAGAAGCTCTACCAGTTTCTTGAGCCTTTTGGTGTGTTTCAGGATGCAAATTAAATTTATTTGCATGGTGTTGAGCAATGAGTTTTTTTTTTTTTATTGCACTTGGACTAGCACCAAATGTATTAAGTGTTTTAACTGGTCTGGTGCAATAGTGCGGCATGGCTTGATGGGTTTCTCTGTCCTAGAAGAAAAGTTTGCTCAGGCCGTTTGCTTCTTGTTGGTGGATCTATACCTGCTCACCTTCCTGCCAGAGAAGGCACTGCACCTGTTGGCTGTGCTGGAGAAGCTCACTGTGAAGGATGGGAACAGCAAAAATGGGAAAGGAGAGGTGAGAGATATTTGGCTCTTCCGAATCATTTTTATTTTTGATTATTTCACCCTGTCTCACTTGTTCTCACTATAAATTTTAAAGTGTTGTTACAGATGTTATTACATCTATAATAAAAACTTGCACAATGAATTTTAACACTGCTAAATTGCTCTCTCTTTATCCCTCGTTATCATCTTAAAAAAAACACACGTATATATTGTAGTTATCTCTATTAGCATTATTTACCATGAGAATGCTATGTGATGTACCAAATTGACTTACTTTCAAAAGTTTGGGGTCAGTAATATTTAGAGTTATTTATTAACCTTACGTTTTTTTGCGCTTGTTTTTGAAAAAAGCATCTTATGTAAGGCTATTTATTTGATCAAACAGTAAAACCCGAAATATTAATAAATAATATTACTGAAATTTAAAATAAATTTTTCTATTTTAATATATTTCAAAATGCAATGTATTCCATCCCCAGTCTTCAAGATCTTCATATGTTTCACATCCTTCAGAAATCTTCAGAACCTAGTACTGAAGAAACATGTCAATGATGATAAACTTATTTTTTTTTTGCAAACCATGATTATTTATTATTTTATTATAGTTATTAATGGGGATGGCCAATATATCTCTTGCGATATGCATGCGCATCTCGTCAGTAAAGCCGGTTCCTTGATTAGCAGTAAATCTCTATCGCCTGTTTTCAAATGGAGTGGCATTTAATACACTGAGCTGTAGATCACTGACACGCTATGCAATATCGCATTCAATATCACAGATGAATCGCCTTTTTAAAGCAGGTGGAGATTTACCGCTAATCAAGGAACCGGCTTTACTGACAAAGTTTTACATTCCTGTCTCAAGCTTACTGGTTGGAGTGTTTTTGAGGGTGCTGCAAATTATCTGGATTAGCTCACAGAGACTGTCACTTCGTATATCAGTTTCTGTGAGGTCATGTACATTCCTACCAGGACTCATTTTACACAATGACAAACCATGGTTCACTGCAAAACTCTGACTGCTCCGTCAGGCCAAAGAAGATGCTCACAGGAAGGGGGATAAAGTCTTGAATAAACAGGCCAAATACACACTGGAAAAGGAGATCAGATTAGCGAAGATGAATTATTCCAATAAGCTAAGGATCCAATTATCTTCCAGTGATTCTGCTTAAGTGTGGAAAGGTATGAAAGACATCACCAGTTACAAGACACCATCTCCCAGCACTGTGGAGAATCAACAACAGACAGACAATCTGAATGAGTTCTATTACAGATTTGAAAAAACACCCCACACCCACTCTGGACACCTCTCCACACAACCATTAACACCTCCAGCAACCCCCGTCTCCCCCACACTTGCAATTCAGATCATCGAAGACGAGGTGTGCCAGGTCTTCCAGAAGCAGAAAAGGAAAAAAGCACCAGGCCCAGACGGTGTCACACCATCTGGAATCCTGTGCTTACCAGCTGGCTCCCATCTTCACAAAGATCTTCAACAGATCACTGGAAATGTGCGAAGTCCCTTCATGCTTCAAACACTCCACCATCAACCCCATCCCAAAGAAATCCAAAATTACAGGACTAAATGACTACAGGCCTGTGGATCTAATGTCTGTGGTCATGAAGTCATTTGAAAAACTGGTGCTGGACTACCTGAAGGACATGTGGACCCTCACTAGCAGTCCACATGGGACTACATGATGTTCTGCAACATCTAGACAGACCAGGGGCTTATGTGAGGATCCTGTTTGTGGACTTCAGCTCGGCCTTTAACACCATCATCCTAAACCTCCTCCTGCCCAAACTAACTCAGCTCTCCGTGCCCACCTCCATCTGTCAGTGGATCAACAGCTTCCTGACAGACAGGCAGCAGGTAGTGAGACTGGGAAAATACACACCCAGCACCCGTACGATCATCACTGGAGCTCCTCAGGGCTGTGTTCTCTCCCCACTGCTTTTCTCCCTGCACACTGCACCTCTAAAGACCCCTCTGTCAAGCTCCTGAAGTTTGCAGACGACACCACACTGATCAGCCTCATTCGGGATGGTGATGAGTTTGCTTACAGACAGGAGGTTAAGGAGCTGGCTGTCTGGTGCAGTCTTAACAACCTGGGCCCGTATTCATAAAGATTCTAAGAATCCTCTCAGAGAGGTCCTAATTTAGCTTAAAAATTTCTAGCTAGGAATCTTAGCTTAAAAGTGATTCAGGACCAATCTGAGAGCAACTCTGAGCGAGGAAAAGACAAAAACTTTTATCTTAGTGAGGAGGCGGGGCTGACCCCGTTGCTAGCTATGACACAGTCTTTTGAAGACTGTGATTGGTTGGTTGTCCAATAAGGAAGTAACAGCGCTTTTAAGAGTAGGGTTTATTATAAGCCTTCACTTTGAAATTACAAGCGTAATTTTTCCTGTTTTACCGTACTCTCTCGCGCGCGCGCACACACAGACACACACACACACACACATTATAATCTTTATTTACCATGCTTTCATACTTAACGTGTTTTATAGGAAATGAACAGTGACACAATAAGGTTCTAAAAGTGCTGTAACAGACCCAAATCATCGCTGCTGCATAGTTGCATTTTTCCAGTTGCCAAATATGTTAATGTAGTGATTACGTCCATTTCTGGTGCTATGGCATTTCTGCGCAGTGTCAGGGATGTTAACATGTCTTTAATAAGATCTGTCACAAACATGATCCCGGCACGATCTAATGTGCAGCGTCTTATTAACTCACTGTCATGCATTGTGTGCAACACATTTCTTCTCCCTCTTCATGTTTCCACTGCTAAAGAAACTCTTAAGCCTCTTAAAAGTCCTCGTCCGTACTCCTAACAATTTCGGACCTTAAGACCTCTTTTAAGGGTTAAGATGCTTTCTGAATTACTTTTTTCTTTACTAGGATCTTTTCTTTAAATTTAAGAGGAAACACCCACATTTCTAAGAAATTTCTTAGAATTGTGTTACTAGGAGCAACTCTTAGCACTAAGATTTTTCATGAATACGGGCCCTGGAGCTTAACACACTCAAAACAATGGAGATGATCGTGGACTTCAGGAACCCCCCCCCTGCTCTCCCCCTTTTACCATCATGAACAGTACTGTAACTGCAGTGGAGTTATTCAGGTCATTCGCCAGCTGAGGAAGTTCAACCTGCCACAGGAGCTGTTGATACAGTTCTACTCTGTCATCGTTGAATCATTCCTCTGCACATCAATAACTATCTGGTTCAGCTCAGCTACCAAATCTGACCACAGAAGACTACAGAGGGTAGTCCGAACTGCTGAGCGAATCATTGGTACAACCCTCCCCACTCTCCAGGAGCTGTACTTATCCAGACTGGCAAAATCATTCTGGACCCCTCACATCCAGCACACTCCCTCTTTGAACTGTTACCGTCTAGTCGACGCTACAGAGCTCTGAGTACCAGAACGTCCAGACACAGGCAACAGTTTCTTCCTTCAAGCAATCCATCTCATGAAGACTTGACAATAATTATGGTACACACACGATGTATACACTTATATGCTTATTTATCTAACACACATACTTGGTCTATGCTTCAATTGCAAATGATATACTTGTACACACAAAACTGTCCTTTGTTATATATATGTACATACAATTGTTAATGTGTATATTGTTATTCCTTATTTACTTGTTCTTTTTCATTCTTATTTTTACTTGTGTTTTTTGTTCTGTCACTGTCATTCTGTTGCACTGCGGTAGCTTCTGTCACGAAACCAAATTCCTCGTATGTGTAAACATACCTGGCAATAAAGCTCATTCTGATTCTGATACAATTTTCTATCATATTTGAACAATTGGTAACATTTTAGATTAGGGAACACATATTGCCATCAAGAAGAGTTGTCCCTCAATAAACTTCTAATTTGCCTCATATTGATAGTAAGTACAGTAGCTGTTGTAGTAGCTGAATGTTTAGGTATTCTGTCAGGTTAGGAGATCCAGAATATGGTCATGCAGAATAAGACATCAATATGTGCATTATGAGTATTATATAGTATATGTGCATTATTATATAGTATGTGTGCATTATAAGTAACTGGCTATAGCTCACCAGGCCATGCTCTAGAAAGTAAAGAATTGGTAAATAGGACAGTTTGTGAGATGATAAATAGTGTTGTTGCTCTAGATGCTGTTCTCTTGAATTTTAACCTTTTGGATCATGTGTCATTTACAGAGTACCAACAGCACAAATAAGGAATCTACTTCTATGAAAGCAGAGTTCACAGCTATGATCGAGGCAGCTAAATCAAAGATGCACCAGGTGAGAGCAGTGAGCATAATCGATGTTAAAGTTCAGTGCCTGGTGCCAATTTACAAATAAAGATTTAATATAACTTGAAATAATAAAGGTTTGTAATAGATTTGCACTGTTACTTAGTACTAAATTTAGTAGAATATGTTCAGAAAGCCAACTCTGATTCTAAAATGCTTTAATGTATACTGATCAGCAAGCAACTAGTCATTTTGTCTAGCAATTGAGCTGTTTGGGATATGTGTGTTTGCAGTATAAAGTGCGAGCCTACATCCAGATGAAGTCACTGAAAGCCTGTAAACGGGAAATCAAATCTGTGATGAACACATCTGGAAATGTGAGTAGATTCACAATCAGCCGATTCACACATTAAAGTGCATTATATGCAAATTTTTTACATACATACTGTTAATGTTGTTCAGGTATGCCTGCTCGTATAATACACTTGTAACGTATCTTTTGTTGGCTGACTGTATTTACACCTTTCTCCCTCAGTCTGCGCCTTCACTCTTCCTGAAGAGTAATTTTGAGTATTTGAGGGGAAATTATCGTAAAGCTGTGAAACTCCTCAACAGTTCAAATATCGCTGAGCATCCAGGACCCTTGAAAACAGGTACACAGTTAAAAACCCATATATGCTTAAAAATAAAATGGATCTCCTTTCCAATCTGAGCACATTTCTTTTTTCATCATTTATAAATCATCATGTATATTTTTGATTCTGGTAATAAGCATGCAAAATACACATTAGAAATGTCAAATAAGGGTTTGTTAAAAAAACCTATTAATGAAAAAAATAGTTTTTCTTTCCTGGAATATATTTACTTAGGTTTGTCTTTTGTCTCTGTTAAAGGTGAATGCATGAGATGTATGTTCTGGAATAATCTCGGTTGTATCCATTTTGCCATGGGGAAGCACAACCTGGGTCTTTTTTACTTTAAAAAAGCACTTCAAGAAAATGACCACATATGCGCCCAGCTTGGTGACGGCAGTAATGGGCAGGGTAAGAGAAATGAGGACCTTTTACATGCCAGAATCTATGATAGACCATACTTCTCGGTGTGATAATAGATTATATGCAGATTCTTTAAAACTCTAAGAAATTGTGATTTATGAATATTTCGCACTTATTTAAAATTAACATTATTTTATTTATTTTTCCCCCACAGCAGCTAAGAAGTTCACAGGCATCCCTATGTGTGCTCTGTTAGCTAATAAGCGCTATGAGCTGCTGTATAACTGTGGGATTCAGTTACTTCATATCGGTCGACCGCTGGCAGCGTTTGAGTGTCTGATGGAGGCGGTGCAGGTGTATCACTCCAACCCTCGACTGTGGCTCAGGCTCGCAGAATGCTGCATCACAGCTAACAAAGGGGTACAGACACTAACCCACATGTGGAATTAAAATGTAGAATGAAAGACCCTAGGAAAAATTTGGGTTTACTCAAACAGGCTTACACTGCCGTTCAAAAGTTTGGGTTCAGTAAGATTGTTTTTTTTTTTATTAAGAAAATTAATGCTTTAGTTAGTAAGTGAGTAAGGACTTATTAAAAGAATCACGTCACAGAATCCTAGGGGAAAAAACATCATGGTTTCCAAAAAATATTAAGCTGCCCAACTGTTTACCATTTACTTGAGCATCTAATCAGCTTATTGTGATTTCTGAAGGATATTTTGACTGAAGACTGGAGTAATGGCTGTTTCAGCTTTGCCATTACAGCAGTAAATGACATTTAAAAAAAATAATTAAATAACAAAACAGTTAGTTTAAAATATATAAAATATCGTAAAAAAAGATATAGTCCACAATATCACTTTTTAGTGATTTTGATCAAATTAGTACATCATACATCATATTTGATCAAATGAGTACAGTCTTGCTGCGCTTAAGAGACTTATATTTCTTGGTTAGAGAGTTCTTCCAAAAACATTTAAAAAGCTTACTGACCCCAAACGTTTGAATGAGTGCGTATTTGTTTTATGTTTAAAGACCTGTTCCCACAAAATGCCTAAATCACACCAAAGTATAGAATTGGCCAACAATTTTTCCACACCAAAACAATTTACAATATTATTATTTCAGATGGTGATGCATTTATTTATGACCTTTTTTGTTTCCTTCAGAGTTCGGAGCAGGAAACAAAAGGTTTACCAAGTAAGAAGGGGATTGTGCAGGCTGTTGTTGGGCAGGGCTATCACCGCAAGATTGTTTTAGCCTCACAGTCCACACAAAACACCATTTACAGGTGAGGAAGCGGGATTCAATCTAATGGGTCTTGACATTTGCATGTGTAGTAGTGTAATGATGTTACAAAAGTAGCAGTGTGAGATTGTCTGGCTGGTTGGAGCAGTGCAACATTTCCCATGGCTGAAAGTGTGTAATGTCACAGTGTCTCCAGAAGGTGTCATCATGTTGCTTTTCTTACCATAAGTAGCATTTGAAATCTTTAAGTGGTTTCTGAGAGCTGTATCACGCCTTTTAGGTTTCAGTCATATTAAAAAGTCTTTCTGGTGCACTTGGCTTGCTAAAATGCATTTACACACACATGTTTGTGTGCAGTGAGGGCCAGTCTGCAGCAATCCCAGTGGCCAGTATGGAGTTTGCAGCGATCTGTCTGCGTAACGCTTTGCTCCTGCTCCCAGAGCACCAACAGCAAGACAGCAAACCTGACAGTGGCTCCAAGAACTTCAGTCAGTCAGGCAACACAGAAAGCGGCACCGAGACCAGCGATGCCTGCAGGTACATGTAAAAACATGCAAAAACATGCATGCACCATCAATGCTGGCAATAACAGTACCCAAACTAGATTGAATCGAGTAGAATATTGAATTAGCTGGACACATTAAAGAACACTCTTTGACATGGATTTAAGATAGTCATGTGATGTTTTAACTTTTCTTTGATAGTGGGAAGACTCAAGAGGGAGACAAGTTCATTCCTGCTGCCCCCTCATCACCCTTGAGAAAGCAGGAGATGGAGAATCTCAGGTGAGGTTACAGGAGACTTTTCTGGAATTAATGTCTCACACATAATAAAAATGACCTGAAGAAGATCTGAATGATTTTAAACGTATTTGATTTGACTCGTTGTGGGAAATGCTGTTAGCTAATACACTGCAAAAAGAGATTTCCTAGCTCCGTTTTCCAGTAGAAATGTCTAAACATTCCTAAATCAAGAAACATTTCATTCAGAACAGAGTTTTGTTTATGCTTTAAACAGGAACAAATATCTGCCAAAGTGTAGGGACAATAACAATGCTTTCCTTTTGAATTTTTCTTATTTCTTGTTTTAAGCATAAAATCATTATGCATTTTTTAAGAAAACGTTATGTCATTTTATTTAAGTAAATGTATCTTTTTATATATATAATGTCTAGATATTTTGTACTGGAAAACGGGACGAAAATACTGTGCAAGTAAATATTTTTTTACAGTCCGTTTTCTATGTGAGACACACGTCTTCCTCAAGGGGGCACTTGCCAGCTTAGAAAGAGGAATCCTGTTTTTTTATGTGTGACTCATGAGAAACATGTTCAGCATTTATTATATATTAAAAATAGTATGCAAAGCAGAGTGCAATATACAGTACACAGTAGCATGCTGCATTTTTCACATGATCTCAGCATGTTAATTTTGTTATAAATGGCTACATTTTTACATCCAGTTATTTCCAGTAAAACATCTTCACTTTTACAGAATAAATGATCAGCTTTCATTTATTCTTGGCTCAGAAGTCTTGCGGTTTAATAATCACGCTGGTCAAGAAGAGTCTTGTGCAGTAGTTCAGACTGTGTTCTGTTCAAATTTATACACAAATGGTATTATGCTATTATTTATGTGAACCAGTCCCACTTTTAAATTTCCTTTACAAATTTGCACATAATAGTTTAAAAATAGATTTGGTACTTCTATATGCAAAATATCAATTGCTATATCCATTCAATACACTAACTACATAAAATTCAACAATTGCTAATTAATGGTAATTAAAGTAAAGGCAGTTAACCTGTTAGATAAATAATTGTGAATAACCCTTCCCCGGATAGCCCACTATACACCTCTCTCTTATTTTATGCACCCACTTCACCATTCACTCTCGCATTGCTTTCACCTCAGGAATTGAATAGACCTTCTACCCCACCTCCATCCCACTCTTTCCCCTTCCCCCTCATGTTTGATCCAGCGGGACAGTCTGCTCCGGAGGGCTGGCCGGACATGGTTCCCTGTGAAGGGAAGGGGTGTGGTGTGTGGATTGTGTTGACCCTGCACTGACACCCTGATACACTGACACTTTTACGAGCCCAAGCACCATTTACTCAAAGGGTTCTTCCTGGAAACCTGCAGGCTATTGTGTCACAGGCAGCCACTCAGAGTGCTGAGCATTTCTGTTACCCCGTCTTTTCCTTTACCCATTCTTACCCTCTTATGTGGTATTTGTAACGAAGCTTGGCATTTAGGAATTAATTCTAAGATTGTTCAAAACATGTTTTTCTTTGAAGTAAGTTTTAATGTGATTTGTTATGGCCTGTTCACATCAAGACTCAATTAAAAAAGCTAAACAAAAGGACTGTTATGAAAAATAATACTCATATTATCTTATTCTCATTCTGCAAGAATAATGGCTTAAACCTCAGCAGACAATAAAGATTTCACTGACTTTAATAAAAAAATATTACCTGACATAACACAGCTGCTGTTGAAATGTGGAAATGTAATAAATTGTTGCTGGGTATAGTTAAAGTGACCAGATTGGACTGTCCTCATTTTAGTGGACCAACCTGATCACACGAGATATATAAGTATAAATATTCTCTTTTGCAAATTATTGCGTTCCATAGTTTTTTGTATCACACACAAAGATCCACAGACAGGAAAAATGTAAATGTCACCAAAGACAGTCCTACATTGGACACATTTTTGTCCCTGGTTTTTGGAATGCATTTCAAAATGTAATTTTTAGATAATATTGGTATAATAACATGTTAGAGGCTATATTGATGGTTAGATGGCTGTTGATGATCATGTAAACACTACAATGTATTGGATTATATCATATTGGTATATTGGCACATATTTACAGGATATACTGAATAAAACATAAGTATGTGGCAATTGTTACATTTAAAAATGAATGCAAAATATTGGTAAATAAAACAAAGTTTCTGAGTAAATTTTATTTAAAATGAAACTGGGTAAATCTGTGGTAAAACGCTATATAAATAAGCTAAAGTAACTTCCATCGTTCGGTGGGAATTTAAATGTGTGCATGTTTCACAAGCTTGACTTAAATAGAATTATGTCGCTTTGAAATATAAGCCACGACTCACAGCACATTTCAGATATAAAAAAACTACTGCAAGTAAAAGAATGTGAGATGTGAATTATTTTGTGATTGTATAGGTTTGTTCTGTATGGAGTGGACACTATTCATTTTATTTGTGCAGGTAAAAAAAAAAGAGAAAAAAGTATTGAATTCTTACATTTTATTTTAAAAACAAATACCTTTACTACCTCCGAAAGTGTTTTACTGATCTCTCATCTCTAACTTATTTGCGAATTTGTGAGGCACTTGACACATTTCCTGTGGTTGGGTTCGTTATGGCTGCTGTTCACTGATTCATACGAAGTGTTTCTCTCTTTTTTTATGTTTTATTTATTTTTTAAATAAGGTGAAGTGTCGCCTAAAAACCATGAAGTAATTTAGTCCTTGTGTTGAACACTGTTTCATCAGCATGCTTTTCTTTGATCTCTCTTTCCTCACAGGTGTTCAATTCTAGCCTGCAGTGCATATGTGGCTCTTGCTCTTGGTGACAACTTAATGGCTCTTAACCATGCAGAAAAGCTCTTGCATCAGACAAAGCTGTCAGGATCGCTCAAGTGAGTCTGTCTGTCTTTTTCTGGCTGATTTATAACTTTTATGGGTCCTGCACTTGCAACGCTCACAGCATTCAGCAAATATTTGCCCTCCTAAAATGACCAACCCTGACTGATGGGCTGTTTGGTTCAACCTGTTAAACCAAAAATATTACCTATGCCTCACCACTCTTGTTTGTCCTTGGGGGGGGGGGGGGGGGACAAGTAACAAAAAATTATTTTATTTTTTTTGTAGCAAATGCTATTTTGTTAATGTCCTGGAATTCCAGATTGTGAATCTTACTGTAAATGGTTTGGATGGTTTTAGCTAGATTTCCCAGACAGAGATGAAGCTGAGACTAAGTGGGCAATGCACAATGTAAAGCAGTCAGTTTAGCTTTAGTCTTTGTCATAGGAAGTAGCTTTAAATAATGTATTCAGCTCAATTTTTGATGAGTTGTGTGGTGCTTGTGTTCTCAGGTTCCTGGGTCACCTATATGCAGCTGAAGCCCTGATCTCTCTGGACCGAATCTCTGATGCCATTGCACATCTCAACCCGGAGAATGTTACTGACGTCTCGTTAGGTGTCTCGTCCAGCGAACAAGACCAAGGTATGAAAATGAACTCCTAATCAAAACACACAGACGTCAAAGGACATGATGTCTGATTATTAACATATGTCTGTGCTGTTATTGACAGGTTTTGATAAAGGAGATCTGGAGCCTGTGGAGACCTGTACGTTTTTATTGGAATTATTATTATTATTATTATTACAATTTTAAATTGATTTCTTGGACGAATGTGGATGGATGGATTCATTTAATTAAATAAGTTAATTCCTCTTATATGATGAACTTGTCTGAACATTTCCGAATTAAAATGTATTTTGATATTTTTTGGGGATCTAAATAAAAAATAAAAAAGTAAGAATTTACTTCAAAGTCTGTATGTGCAATGCATTACTCGTATTATATCTTGTCGTAAATAATTAGAGCCCAATTTAAAATACATAGTGTAACAATGAATTGATAAGTGTTATAATGTATTACATTTTATTACAAATAAAATGTATATGGTATGACTATAAAACCATTATTACAAATCATATTTATTTTTTTAAATAAATTATTTAATTTTAATTAATTTAATTAATTCATTAATAATTTGGTTTTATATGTATAATATTTCTTCAGAATAACATGCCCTGATTATTTGTCCACAATTAGACCAGAGAAGAGTTGAGTCAGACAATATGTAGTCTTATTTATTACATTTTAATTTTTATTTTGGTTTATGTTGCAGCAGGGAAGCAGACACTTTTGTGTTACCCCAGCTCAGTAAGTTCTGCCCGGGCCACAATGCTCTTCAACCTGGGCAGTGCGTATTGCTTGAGGAGCGAGTACGAGAAAGCACGCAAGTGCCTCCATCAGGTAAACACTCCTCTCATGTGAAGCTGTCAAATTTTAACACATAAAATAACAATAATGCAATTATGTTCTCCAGATAATTAGACACAAGATAGATACAGTGCTTAAACAGTCTTCAAAACATTTGTTTCTAATTTCCGTTTCCAAGGCTGCTTCAATGGTGAACACTAAGGAGATTCCTCCAGAAGCCATTTTACTGGGCGTCTACTTAGAACTGCAGAACGGTGAGTCACACCTAGAGACTGTAATTACACAGAGACTGCTGGAAGTGTCGCTATATATTTCAGAGGGTGGCCAGTCACCTTTCCTCACCTGCAATCATTTGTCACTTCAGACCAATTTAATTTTTTGAGTAATCATTTAAAACTATGATTTTTGCTTCCGCAGGAAACACACAGCTGGCCTTACAGATCATCAAACGGAACCAGCTCCTTCCGTCTGTCAAGCCCGACTCCTCCCCTGATCTCCGTAAGAAACCACTTCCCTTCCAGTCATCCCAGCCTGTACAGCCCATACAGACCCCCTCCTCCTTTACACAAGTACAGCGCAAGTGATTCCACTTACTCGAACCCCCAAAAACATGCACAAACACATTTTTTTTAATGTTATTTATGAGGCTGCAGCAACTCAAGGTGGATGGAGAAAGAAAAACAAGCAAGAAACGGTTGTCTGTCGCAGTCTGTTAGAAATATGTGTGTTTTGGGGTCTATGAAATTATAAATAAATTTTATTTACACGTATTAGTGGTGTGACATTTATGCGGTCAGTGACACTGCCATATATGAAATTATACAGATTATGAGTAAATTATTTCTGCAAAGTAAGATTGAAAATCTGCATGGAGCCCTTATATCATGATGAGAGAGATCATGTGGTTGTCAAAAAATCAATGGACCAAAGGTCACTGTTTAGATAAAATCATGGACACTTGTCTCTGACATTAGTTGTGGCAGAAAAACTCATAAAAATGTAGCTTTTACGTATCTCCGTTGTATAACTTGATTTCTTCTCTACTGGTACATAAGACTCAAATAAATGTCCTGATTTGTGAAGGCTCGTCTCTGGCGTGGGTGGACAGATGTTGGCTTTCTTTCATGTGTGGTCTCCTCTTTTTGCCCTTTTTCCTGAGGGTGGCCCATCGTCTTTCTTATGCTAAATCTCTCTACCCCCACACCCACTCTTTTTCCACCCACATCTCTTTCCATTGTTGCACCGATCTGACGTGCTGTCAATGATGCCTTGGAGAAAAAAAGAGCTCTTTTTAAGCCTTTATGGGATTTTTTTCAGCCATCTGACGCTAGTTCCAAATGCAGCTCTTGTTCCCCAAGAGGCCTGTCATGTTTGTAAAATCTATTTTTTTCCCCCTAGAATCATATGTTCAAGTAAATAATACTATGCAAATGCAGGCAAATTACAGAGGTCAGCTGTTGGTTTATTATAATATATACAGCTGAGAGTGTTTTAATTCATATCAATGCTTTTTCATGAATTAAGGTTAAATTGGGATTTTGTAGATTGGTGACCCCTAGGAGCAGCTGAGGATGGATGTGAAGCGTGAATCTGAGCTGTGGGTGTGGCAACCCTTGCTGTCCTAAAAAAAACAATGACGTTCTAGGCTTGGGTTTCGTAAAGTTGTTGAAAAGCAAATAAATGCATGAAATGGAACCGAACATGATAAGCAATATTTTAAACCTGATCTCACAGGTAAATGTAACTATTTTACTAGGTGGTGGTATCATATGAAAAAAAGTAAGCTTTAAAGTGATAGTTCACCCCAAAAAAAATCTAAATTCTGTAATTTATTACTCGTGCTTATGTCATTCCAAACTCGCAAGTTCATCTTTGGAACACAATTTCAGATATTTTTGATGAACTCCAAGAGCATTCTTACCCTCCATAGACAGCAATGCAACGCCGGCCCCTGCGTCAGCAGCCCCACACGCATACATGTCATGGTACTCATAAACACACATCGAAGACTGACATGCAAGAGAAGAAATTGTTGAATAAAGTCATTATTTTTGTTTTCTTTGCGCACAAAAAGTATTCTCATAGCTTCATAAAAATTATGGTTGAACCACTGATGTCACTTGGACTATTTTAATGATTTCCTACCTTATTGGCTTTGAACATGGTAGTTGCATTGCTGTCTATGCAGGGTACGAAAGCTCTCGGATTTCATCAAAAAAAGCTTAATTTGTGTTCTAAATATTAACAAAAGTCTTACAAGTTTGGAATGACATTTTTTTTTGGATTACACCTATAAACTGGAATGGACTAACAAACAAACTGCACATTATTTAGTCTTTGAACTAAACATTCCAGTCCAGTATAACCCCTTTTTATCACGGTTTACACCCAGCTCCGTCCCATCTGCTAGACAACAAACATTTTCCTGCAGGCTCAAGCTGACCTTCTGGGCTGCACCCCGCCCTGCTCTGACCTTTGACCTGTTGGTATGCAGAGACGCCCATTCCTCAAACAGCATTGGTGGCCTTAAGAGGCTTTTGTTAAGTAATTTAGACAAAACAAAGACTCCTTGTGATAGTACTCTTTAAACAGGATGACATGTTTCACAGGGTGATTTAAGGAGCAGTTACCATAACCCTGTCTTTAAGCACTTATCAGAGGAAATATAATTTTGTTGCTGCCTCTTTCATTAAGGTAAACAAATAAAAGTTACAGATCTCAGAGATGGGCTTAAATGCCTTCCTTCAGTTGTCAAATGAGCATATACAGCATTCTGAGGTTGCTTACATCAATCATGTGCTGGAGGGGACACACATTTCTAGACTAATTTGTAGAAGATTTGCAGTCATTGTAGCTATGAGAAACAGAATCAGAATTTATTAGTATCCATATAAAAGCTATAAGTGAAATTAGTATGTCCAAATTCACAGTATTCATTAAAAAGTCCCAGATGACCAAGTAATTCCATAGATTTTCAAGCGGACATCCATAGGACACGTAAATACCCCATATGGCGTTGGGAGAACATTTGTAAATGACTAGGAATCGCAACTGACTCCATAGATTGCATGGTTTCTTTTTTGAGGAAAAAAATCACGGCTGTAAATCACATGACAATAATAATCTGCAGATGTTGTACATCCAGAATTAATTCATACTACACACATACAGTTTCCTACGCAAGTTTGGGAACCCCTTGCAGAATCTGTGAAACTTAATTTTAACAAAATAAGAAATCATACAAAATGCATGTTATTTTGTATTTAGTACTGTCCCGAGTGAGATATATTACATAAAAGATGTTTACATATAGTCCACAAGACAAAAAAAATAGCTGAATTATTAAAATAACCCCCTTCAAAAGTTCTTAATACTGCGTGTGGTTACCTGGATGACAGATGATTTTTTTTGTGATGGTTGTTCATGAGTCTCTTGTCTGTTCTGATCAGTTCAACTGAGCACTGTTCTTCAGAAAAATCCTCCCATGTCCTGCAGAATCTTCCAGCATCTTTTGCATATTGGAACTCTTTCCAGCAGTGACTATGAGATCCATATTTTCACACTGAGGACAATTGAGGGACTCAAAACAGCTATTAAAACTAGTGTTCCTGTGGCTCAGTGGTCATTGCGTTAACAGCGCAAAAGGTTGTGGGTTCAATTCCCAGGGAACACACATACTGATACTGACAGAAAATGTATATCCTGAATGCGCTGTAAGTCGCTTTGGATAAAAACGTCTGCTAAATGTCAAATGTTAAAAAGGTTCAAACATTTACTGATGCTCCAGAAGCAAACACAATTCATTTACGGGGGGTGAAAACTTTGAATTTGAAGATCAAGGTAAATTTTACTTATTTTGAACAACAATCCGGGAAACATGCAAGTATCTTCTGTTGCTTCCGAAGGGCAGTACTGTTAAAAGCTTTCATTTAGTTAAAATTATTAATATTTTCACAGATTCTGCAAGGGGTTCCCAAACTTTCGCATGCCATTATGTACTTGATAATATGTATTTTATTTTCTTTATTAATGGTCTGTCACAAGGTGGTAGTTCATTAAATGTAGTGCATACAAACTAGGTGTGTTTGATTAAGGAGAAATACAAAATGTGTGCACTTTCGAGGCTCTGATATACTTCATGAAACTAGAAAACAAATGGGTGACATTATTTTGTCTTTTTGGACTTCATTTTGGTGGTTTAAAACAACTTGCCAACATGAACTTTTCTGAAAACTTACACTGGCTGTTAGACACCTTCAAACTGCTTATATGTCCATGATGATTACATAAGCCAGGCATGCTCTGGGGTGCCATATTCTTTGAGAATCTTTTCAGGTTTTTTCACTCAGTCTGTCAAGATCAGATATGAGTAAAATGCTGGCGTGCCGAATTGCAGAAATGGTGTAAATATATCCATACCACTATCTGGGCCTCATTTATAAAATGTTGTGCTAAAACAATCCTAAATTTGATCTTAAAATCATCTCTCAAATATGCGTATGTGTGATTTATAAATGAACAGAAAATGCAGCGATGGCCTGAAACTCCAGCGATTTTTGTTGTCTGAACTGAGTCAAAGGCTGAGAATTAGTGTATGGTTTTGCAGATTTGGTGTGTGGTTCTGCTGTTTTTGAGTGTCAGCTTTCAGAAATTGTGTGACAAAGATTTTGTGTGTTACTGAAAAGAGTTATCTATTGATTCTACAGTTTATTTATATTACATATGACTTGTATATATTAATATTAATTTAAATTAAATGCTTTTTAATTATTGTAGAACTAAGATTGCTTGTGCATAATGTATTAATAATATTAATTTAAATCAAGTCAAGTCACCTTTATTTATATAGCGCTTTAAACAATACAAATTGTAACAAAGCAACTGCACAATATCAAAACAGGAAATAATGTAAATAATGTAAAATGACATGATTTAACACTCAATTTTCAGTTGAAGGCATTTCATTATTGAACTTAGTGATGACATCGTCCATCTCAGTTCAGTTTAAATAGTATCTGTGCAATCAAGTCGATGATATCGCTGGAAATGAAGTGTCCCCAACTAAGCAAGCCAGAGGCGACAGTGGCAAGAACCAAAACTCCATCGGTGACAGAACGGAGAAAAAACCTTTGGAGGAACCAGGCTCAGTCGGGGGACCAGTTCTCCTCTGGCCAGACGAACCAGTAGTTTGTTCCAACTGCAACAAAGTCAGATTGTAAGGGCTCAACTGGTTCCAGTGGTCTTTTACAGATGGCTGTCTAGGTAACGGGGTCCTCACTGGGGTTCTGTCTCTGGGACTCCTGGACTCTGCTGACGTTCAAGGCTGTAGGGGATGTAGAGGTTGTCTGAACTTGTCTCTAGGTGCTGTGACTGCAGTGACCATCTGGGCTGGATAAGGACCAGATCGGGTGGCTACGGTGGCTTCAGAATAAGAAAGAAACAGACTAATATTAGCGTAGCTGTCAATCTTCTTACGATGTAACAAGTACATCGTGTTTTATGGGAAGTGTTCCTGGTTTCGGTTGACCTAATTAATGCAGCCTTACAATCCTTTAACGGATTTGAAAATTAGAAGTGTATTAGTGTATTGTGTATGCCAGGTTGAAGAGATGGGTCTTTAATCTAGATTTAAACTGGCAAGAGTGTGTCTGCCTCCCAAACAGTGTTAGGTAGATTGTTCCAGAGTTTGGGTGCCAAATAGAAAAAGGATCTGCCGCCCGCAGTTGATTTTGATATTATAGATATTATCAAATGGCCAGAGTTTTGAGAGTGCAGTGGACGTGGAGGACTATAATGGGATAAGAGCTCGCTCAAGTACTGATGAGCTAAACCATTCAGGGCTTTGAAAGTAATTAATACGATTTTAAAATCTATACGCTGTTTAACAGGGAGTCATACTTCCGGGTTCTAGTAAGGACTCTAGCTGCTGCATTTTGAACCATCTGTAGTTTGTTTATTAAGCGTGCAGAACACCCACCCAATAAAGCAATACAATAATCTAACCTTGAGGTCATAAACGCATGAATTAACATTTCTGCCTTTGACATTGAGAGAATAGGTTTCAGTTTAGATATATTTTTAAGATGAAAAAAATTAAGTTTTACAATTGCTAGAAACATGGCTGTCAAAGGAGAGATTGCTATCAAATAGTACACCTAGGTTCCTGACTGATGAAGAAGAATCGACAGTGCAGCCATCAAGTGTTAGATGGTGTTCTAGGTTATTACTTGTGGGGGTTTTAGGTCCAATAATTAACACTTCTGTTTTTTTCAGTTTAGCAATAAGAAATTACTCATCCACTGTTTTATATCAACTATGCATTCCATAAGTTTCTCAATTTGGTGTGTTTCACCAGGTCGCGGAAAAATATAGAGCTGAGTATCATCAGCATAACAGTGAAAGATAACCCAGTGTTTCCTGATTAAATTTCCTGAGGGTAAAATGTAAAGCGTGAAAAGTAATGGCCCTAGTACTGAGCCTAAAGGTGCTCCATACTGCACCTGTGATCGAGTTATCTCTTCATTCACTGCTACGAATTGATGGCAGTCAGATAAATATGATTTGAACCATGCATTGCACTTCCACTAATGCCAACCAAGTTTTCTAGTCTATTCAAAACAATGATGTGATAAATAGTTGCTTTACTATCGAACGCAGCGCTAAGATCCAGTAGCACTAATAGAGAGATACAACCACGATCGGATAAGAGCAGGTCATTTGTCACTCTAATGAGAGCAGACTCAGTACTATGAGATGGTCTAAATTCTGACTGGAAATCAAGTTAAGTCAAGTTGAGCTTTATTGTCATTCCGCTACATGTGTGGACATACAGTGGAACAAAATGTCATGCCATGAATACAGACATACAACAATTAAGTAAAACAGTATAAACCTATACACAACTAACATACTGTCAGATTTGACTATGCATATGCTATATATAAAAGTGGTTACATAAACTAAAAAATACAAACTGTACATCTGTGCAAATGCCTCTGTACATGTGCAAAAAGAAAAGCATTCAAGCAGCTGGCTGGGGAACAGTGTAAGGTGATTTGTAGTGCATGACCATGTAAACATACATACAGGTGCTGGTCATATAATTAGAATATCATCAAAAAGTAGATTTATTTCACTAATTCCATTCAAAAAGTGAAACTTGTATAATGTATACATTCATTCCACGCCGACTGATATATTTCAAGCGTTTATTTCTTTTAATTTTGATGATTATAACTGACAACTAATGAAAACCCCAAATTCAGTATCTCAGAAAATTAGAATATTACTTAAGACCAATACAAAGAAAGGATTTTTAGAAATCTTGGCCAACTGAAAAGTATGAACATGAAAAGTATGAGTATATACAGCACTCAATACTTAGTTGGGGCTCCTTTTGCCGGAATTACTGCAGCAATGCGGCGTGGCATGGAGTCGATCAGTCTGTGGCACTGCTCAGGTGTTATGAGAGCCCAGGTTGCTCTGATAGTGGCCTTCAGCTCTTCTGCATTGTTGAGTCTGGCATATCGCATCTTCCTCTTCACAATACCCCATAGATTTTCTATGGGGTTAAGGTCAGGCGAGTTTGCTGGCCAATTAAGAACAGGGATACCATGGTCCTTAAACCAGGTACTGGTAGGTACTGGTAGCTTTGGCACTGTGTGCAGGTGCCAAGTCTTGTTGGAAAATGAAATCTGCATCTCCATAAAGTTGGTCAGCAGCAGGAAGCATGAAGTGCTCTAAAACTTCCTGGTATACGGCTGTGTTGTCCTTGGACCTCAGAAAACACAGTGGACCAACACCAGCAGATGACATGGCACCCCAAACCATCACTGACTGTGGAAACTTTACACTGGACCTCAAGCAACGTGGATTCTGTGCCTCTCCTCTCTTCCTCCAGACGCTGGGACCCTGATTTCCAAAGGAAATGCAAAATGTACTTTCATCAGAGAACATAACTTTGGACCACTCAGCAGCAGTCCAGTCCTTTTTGTCTATAGCCCAGGAGAGATCCTTCTGGGCAACAGACAGCGTTGTCTGTTGTTCAAGAGTGGCTTGACACAAGGAATGCGACAGCTGAAACCCATGTCTTGCATACGTCTAGTGGTTCTAGAAGCACTGACTCCAGCTGCAGACCACTCTTTGTGAATCTCCCCCACATTTTTGAATGGGTTTTGTTTCACAATCCTCTCCAGGGTGCGGTTATCCCTATTGCTTGTACACTTTTTTCAACCACATCTTTTCCTTCCCTTCGCCTCTCTATTAATGTGCTTGGACACAGAGCTCTGTGAACAGCCAGCCTCTTTTGCAATGACCTTTTGTGTCTTGCCCTCCTTGTGCAAGGTGTCAATGGTCGTCGTTTGGACAACTGTCAAGTCAGCAGTCTTCCCCATGCTTGTGTAGGCTACAGAACTAGACTGAGAGACCATTTAAAGGCCTTTGCAGGTGTTTGAGTTAATTAGCTGATTAGAGTGTGGCACCAGGTGTCTTCAATATTGAACCTTTTCACAATATTCTAATTTTCTGAGATACTGAATTTGGGGTTTTCATTAGTTGTCACTTATAATCATCAAAATTAAAAGAAATAAACACTTGAAATATTTCAGTCTGTGTGGAATGAATGTATACATTATACAAGTTTCACTTTTTGAATGGAATTAGTGAAATAAATCAACTTGTTGATGATATTCTAATTATATGACCAGCACCTGTATATTATGGAGTCTTTTGTGGGATTTATGTAATAATTATCAAGCTCAGATGAGCTTTATTTGTCACATACACAATTATACAGAGTATAACCAACAGTGAAATGTGTTCTCTGCATTTAACCCATCCAAGTGCGCACACACTTGGAGCAGTGAGCAGCCGACACTGCGGCGTCCGGGGAGCAGTTGAGGGTACGGTGCCTTGCTCAAGAGTCTCACCTCAGTCGTGGACAATTCCTGCCGGAGCCGATATTCGAACCCACAACCTCGGGTTACAAGTCCGACGCTCTATCCATTAGACCCCCCCCCCCCCACACACACACACACATACACATACACACTAGTGTGTGAAAGTGTCTAGTGCGAATAGAGTAGAGTGTGTTTGTGTGAACTACAGGTGGTTTGTACAAATCCACTCACCAGAGTGTAGCACACTTTGAATTGGGGGGGGGGGGGGGTTCCATGTTTCAGGAGGTAGGGGATTTATATGGGGTTTCAGAGAGGGGCGGGGTGATTTGAGTTCAGGGCTCTCACAGCCTGGGGGAAAAAGCTGTTGAGCAGTCTGGCGGAGTGGACTCTGATGCTCCGGTACTGTCTTCCTGATGGTAGGAGCTGGAAGAGACTGTGGGAAGGATGGGTGGGGTCCTTCACGATACTATTGGCTTTGCTGGGGCACCGTATAAGGAAAATATCCAGGATGGAGGGGAGAGGGGCACCGATGATTTTTGCAGCTGTGTTCACTGTCCGCTGGAGGGTCTTGCGGTTTGCTGCACTACAGTTCCCGTACCAGACAGCTATGCAGCTGGTCAGCACACTCTCAATGGTTCCCCTGTAGAAGGTGGTGAGGATGGGTGGAGGGTAGGAGTGTGACGAGATCTCACGAGATCCGATGTGTCTTGCGACTTCATTATGATTGGAGTCAGTGCTATGGGACAGTAGTCGTTTAGACAGGACACAGGTGATTTCTTTGGTACCGGTATGATTGTTGTGGATTTGAGACGTGGGGATGACTGCCTGGCTCAGCGAGGTGTTGAAGATATCCGTTTGGACATCTGTCAGCTGTTCAGCACAGTCTTTCAGTACACGGCCAGGTATGTTGTCAGGACCCGCAGTCTTGCCTGGGGAAATCCTCACAGATATAATTTTTCTATAAGAAGGAATATAATTGTAAGGATACTACATTCTCTAGTATCTTTGACAGAAAAGGGAGATTCGAGATCGGTCTGTAGTTAACTAGATCTTCGGTGTCAAGTTTTTTTTTAAATTAGAGGCTTAATAACAACCTATTTAAAGGGTTTGGGGACATATCCCAATGACAATGACAAATTAATAATAGCCAAAAGAGGATCTATGACTTCTGGAAGCACCACTTTTTGTAGTTTAGATTGAATAGTGTCTAACATACATGTTGTTGGTTTAGCTGATTTAACAAGATTGTACAATTCTTCCTCTCCTATAGTAGAGAATGAGTGGAATTGTTCCTCATGGGATCTACAGTGCACTATTTGATGTCATACTGTAGCTGACAGCTGCATGGTTACAATTTGATTTCTAATAGTATTGATTTTGGAAGTAAAATAGTTCATAAATGCATTACTGCTGTGCTGTTGGGAAATGTCAACAACTGTTAATGCTTTATTTTTTGTTAATTTTGCCACTTTATTG
This sequence comes from Oxygymnocypris stewartii, assembly GCA_003573665.1. Taxonomy (NCBI): domain Eukaryota; kingdom Metazoa; phylum Chordata; class Actinopteri; order Cypriniformes; family Cyprinidae; genus Oxygymnocypris; species Oxygymnocypris stewartii. The sequence continues at coordinate 919,293 of QVTF01010891.1, read as the reverse complement.
AATAAATATCTGGGGTTGTTGGTTTTCTTCTAAAAGAGACAAAAAGTAATCGGATCTTGCGGTTTTTAGTGCTTTTCTGTAGGATAGGGTTCTTTCCCGCCAAGCAATGCAAAATACCTCTAGTTTTGTTTTCCTCCAGCTGCGCTCCATTTTCCAGGCTGCTCTCTTTAGGGCGTGAGTGTGCTCATACCATGGTGTTGGACTCTATTCCTTAATCTTCCTAAAGCATAAAGGAGCAACCGTATCTAAAGTGCTAGAAAAGAGGGAGTCCATAGTTTCTGTTTCATCAAGTTTTTCTGCACTGATGGATATGCTGAGGAATTTAGATAAATCCGGAAGATTACTTACAAAGCAGTCTTTTGTGGTAGAAGTGATGCTCCACGATACTTGTAACAAGGAGTTTAATTTACAGCTTTAGCTATATGGAGTTTACACAAGACTAGGTAATGATCTGATATCATTGCTTAATTATTATATTTTTGCATCGGACATCACTTTGCTCACATCTGATTGGTCCAATTTCAGTTTGAGATCTCTTACCCGGAACATAACCTGCCTGCAGAGCAGGTTATCTGTGGAGTGTAGCAATGAACACAGCTAAAAAAAAAAACAAGCCACTTTCATGGTACCTAGGATTGGTGCAAACTAAACTGAAACATGCCTGGCTAGCCAGCTAATCCGGCTTCATTGTACAGGCTCCAGTAAATTGTAAATTTATTTTCACTTCAAAGCAGTGTTTGATTATATAGGATTACAAATTCCAGTTTGCAGCATAATAGTTTTTGTACAGCTAAAGTATATAAATAACTCTGCAATTTGGTGCAGTTGCTAATATTTGTATGACCAAAAAGATAGTTTGTAATGTAAATCAGTGAGAGCTTTACAACAGTGTAGCAGACTACTTGCATAAAAATGCATATAAAATATGGATGTATGGATAATCGAGTAAACATAAAATGCTTCAGTTCAACAAGTGTTCCTCTTGAAACATACAAAGATTGTTATTATTAAAATTACTTTACAAAAATCGGTAGATTTACAGAAAAATGAACCCCGATCTGAAGGGGGGTTAGGATTGTTTTTAGCTTTTGCTTATATTTTAAAGTAAAAACGCTCACCACAAATACAGGATCCAAAGAGGTACAACTTTATTTAAATCATAAACAACCAAACATAAAAAATGCATAGGAAATGTTTAAAGTCCACAAAGACAACTGAAGAAGTCGTTAGACCACTACATATTACATATGGTCTCATCCGCCTTATTCAGAAAGTAATAAATGACTCTTCTGTTGCTTTGGTTGAGGGGGTGATTGATGGTGGGGTTTATGAAATAGAGCAAAAGAGTTAGAGAGACTCGTGGGCCTCTTGGAGGGCTCCTAAACGAAACTCATCCACCTGAAAGGATAACTGACCTGGAATCAGCATTTGCTACTTGATTCTACCCTAATTATTGTATTTTAAAAAGGCAAAACTGATTCCATCTCAGAACTCTGAATCTCTACACACCTTTTGCTCTTACTGCCAAGCCAACTTCAGGGGTATGGAAAGTATTGATGTAAATATCAAATTTCAGTCTTAAATGTCTATCACTATAATTCTAATTTTGAGACAGACTGTGTTCTTGAAAACCTATTTTTCAAGCTTTAAGGCATTTTTGATCATCATCAAAAGGCAATGAATTTTGTAGCGGCCTTTGGACACAAACACATTAGAATATATAAAATGATTACTTTAGTTACATGAGGTTTAAATTAATAAAATCAAGTTTGGACTTTGTGAAGAATGCAAACTGAGACATGTGGGTGTAAAGGTTAGGAATTGTTCACCCCCTCACTAACTATTAACTGTGACATGGTTGAAAAGGATCCCATGAAATTCAATAACAGCATTTTTACCAACAAAACAACACACAACATGTCATGAGGTACTAACAAAGGATTCACTATCAAACTGTATGAAACAAATATTGAATTTTAATCAAATCTTAAATCTCTACAAAGCTACCTGAGTTGTTTTAATGTGTGTATACACATCTCTTTTTTTCACAAGATAATACAATCATAAAAGGGTCTATGACCACACAATTCTGAAGTTACATTTTCTGTTTTTCCCCAGTAAGGAAGTCATAAGCTGGAATACACCAGAAATGGTGACTAAACCCGTACAATTAGAGACCGGAGGTCCAAAAAAAAAATACAAAAAATAAAAGGAACCGAGGAAGAAAGACAGAAAAACTCACAATGATCTGATATTCAAAGACACTGACTGAGTTTGATAACATTGACTTTCATTTCCAATGAGCCAGATAGTAACTAGATGACATAGTATCAGTCCTAAAAAGTAAATTCTCTCAAAGTAGAAGTTAAACTTTTAATAGTGTCCAAATCACTGCTAAAGGGGTTATACAGTGGCTTTTTCTGTACTGATCTCACTTCGGTCGCCACAACCCACAAAATGGCTGCCTAACTCCTTTGTCAAATAAAACTCTATCACCACACAGTTAGAGATCAGTTTTCATTGGGAACTGTGGGAGCTGGATTCAAACATTTCTCCATCTTTGGTCCTGTAGGGCACCAGCTCAAAAACTCGTGTTACACACAAAAGCCAACGTCCAGGGACGTGTTCTAGGAGCGTTTCGCCTTTATGTCAATACAACGATAGCTTGTCGAAATACAAGAATGATCGATGCCAAATGTATAAATCTTTGGACAAATATGAAAAATCGATTTATAAATACATTCACACACTGAGGTTTCATTTGAATGAGGTCTTTGGCAGTTTTCCAGTTCTGATTCGATTCCAAAAGCTAAGGAGCTGTGGTAAGGCATCTGAATGGAGCTCAACGAGGTACCTTACTCTGTAAAGCTATCTAGAAATAATACAATCATATAGTCAACCACTTCCCACAAGCTAACAAACGATATACGCTTCTTTTTTTTGGTATATTATACTTTTTTTCCTCCCTCCCTCCCCTTGTTTTCCAACATCCATATTTTACATCCACCCGTCTACAAGGACCTTAACAGCATGCAAAAATATACATTTAGTTTCCCCTCAAAGAGAGCAGGGATTCAGGGAAAAAACTTTGCAGCCAAATATTCATCAGATCAAATATGATAGTAATACTGTATGACAGGGAAGATGTGTTGGTGGAAGCAGCGAATCTTTCATTCTTTATTGCATAAGCTCATTAAAAAGGGCTTCCGTCACCCATGCTGGTCCTTTTATTTGTCTATTATCATCTAATGTGCAGATGTCTATCAATTTTCAGAACTCTAACTGCCTACTCTCCACTCTTCCAATGCTTAAAATGCAACATTATCATACTCAACAGATCTCCAACATAAATATGCCTGATGATCCACAATTTGAAGTCAATATTTTGTTTATAATGAGGTAATATACAAAGAAAAAAAACTGAGAAAGATCCACTTTATAAATGAAAAGCAAACGCTCAACGCATCCGTGACTTTCAGAAGCAGTTTTGGCACATGCCTATTTCCTATAGTCACACATTGGCAAAGACATTTAATTCCCATTTATCTAACATCACAAAAGGCACAGGTAACTACATGTAAGCACATTAATACTCATGATCGGACACAAGATAACTGCAGCCTACAAGAAAATGGTGGGGCAAATCATCATGACCACTTTCCAATAGGTCGTCCAGCCCTAACACAATTTTCAGATTTTAAATGTTACCTAAAGTGTAAAACTGAAACAGTCATGCAAATTAACACCAAATGTTAATATTACAATACTGGTTCTGTAAGTGGGCCTGCCACACATATGTACGAACAAGGCGGTACTGCACACATTCAGAAAGAAGTTCGTATAAAGCTCACCCACTTCAAAATATCCAAAAACACACACATGGTGCTTGCAAGAACAGGAACATTCAAACTCGCATGGGACACTTAATGCCAGAAAGGAAAAAAAAACTTGTATTTTTGTGATTGATTCTCATTTTGAGTTATGACAACATTGGTGGCATACACTTTCCTGTCATAAACAAACTTAAATGAGAAGTTCGAGCAGACTATAATGGGAGAGCCGTGTGCTTTTGTTCTGCTGTATACCAGTGCTTTATATTTATATATATTTGTTTTTCCCCCAAATGCTTTGCTTCCTCTTTTTTCTTTTAATCAATTGAACACAGAAGCTAACAACACTTTAAAGTGGTTACCCTCAAGTCAGGCACAAACTATCCAATTTCAAACTGGGCTAAATTGATTCTAAGTGTTTTCAAATGATGTTAAACTGAAGGAGTAAATATTCTACCTGGGGATCTTTCTTAAACGGGCACAGGAAGCATTGTAGGTCATGCTGTAATCAATAGAACAAAAAGCAACTTGTGATCTAATGCAGCTGGTTATAATGAGACTCAATGTTGAAAGAACACTATATATACATAAAATAAAATAACAATTTTGTCTGAGAGGAACTGGATTATAGCCTTGTTTGCCAGTTGTGTCGATCAACTTTACCTTGCCTAAATTCTGCATATGAAAAAGAAAAAACTATAGAAACACAAAATTAAGGGCTAGGTCATTTTTACACTTATTCTTTCAATTTGTCCTTCCCCAAAAATAAAACAGATCTGAAGATCTTCTTTAAAGAACAGCCTCCAATTCACTCTTGTATCATTTAAAATAATCATGGGTTAAAATAATCATCTGTTCTTCTGCATTGCATTTCTCATAGTCAGAGCAAAACTCTTGATTACATCATGAGGGTCTTATTAAAATTACTTAATTCAGATAATTTGTCTAATTTAGCAGTCTCTTTCATCAGTTATACAACAATCATTTGGTAACTGCTTGCATAATTTTCAAATATTTCAAAGACCATAAAGTGAGGTAAATGTAATGAGGCTCATGGACCAAGAGGTATAATACGGTAAATGAGGTATAAGGTTTAGATGAGGTACGAGATGATGATGAAGTCCGATTTAAAATGTACACAAAATTCAAAAAAGAAAACAGCAGTAGATATATCAAAACGTTATTCTAATGTTTCTGCCAAAACATGCAGCTTTGTTTTTATCAATTGAGACGAGAAACATTCGGGATATAACTTGCGTTCTGTGCACAGTAACAATCAGGAAAAAATTGTGCGAACTGTGCAAATACCCAAACATTGCTTCATTTTGTTTAGTTTTTTTTTTTGTCCTCACATTTCTACGAAAGAAAAAAAAAAGATTGAGGTAGACGTTTCTTTATAAAACTTCACGGAATAGGTCTCTGCACAAACGGGAGTACATTCATACATAAGCTAGATGAGGTAGGTGTAATGCAGAGATAAAATATTTCAAGAATGCAAGAAATTCCCTGAGAAAAAAAAAAGAAAAAAGATTTGAAGACACATACCAAGAGCAAAACACTCTCAGCTTGCGGCAGCCGAAACTGTGCTATAACGGCAAGGATTTGGAGTTACACAATCACTGAGAATTGCACAAAACTATAAAGTCTCTACAGCTCTTGTCACCTCGCTAAATCAAACTGCATTTGCTCCTGATAGATGTGCAAAATCTCCTTTTCCATTTGTCCACGGCTACAGTTTTGTATTTCAAACCTTAAAAGGTCAGAACATGAGGATTCGGTTGTTTCCAAAGTCCACAGCCACGATCATTCCATCTGGGGTAACCGCTATACCCGAAGGGCGATCCATTTGCCCGAAGCCATTACCGTGTGTCCCAAACTTGCATAAAAAGTTGCCGTTGGGTTCGAACACCTGAATGCGATGGTTGCGGGAGTCGGCCACGATAATACGATCCTCCTGGTCCACAGCGACACCTTGTGGCCGCAAGAACTGGCCATTTCCGGTTCCCTCAGACCCAAGGAAGCGTGCTGACTGGCAGTCGGGCCTGATGACAAGCAGGCGATGATTGTTGAAGTCTGTTACGACGAGGTGGCCTTCCTGATTGAAGGCCACGCCACGAGGTGAATCAAAATGTTTCCAGAGGGCACCTTCGAATCCGTATTTATTGATGAAAGTCCCGTCAGGTCCAAAGAGTTGCACCCGGTGGTTGCGTGTATCAGAAACCAGGATCTTGCCTTCAGAGTTGACGGCCACATCCCATGGGTAGTTGAACTGTCCATTTTTGGTTCCCTTCTCCCCAAACTTGAGAAGAAACTGGCCATCAAAGGTGAAAATCTGGATGCGGTGATTGTCCTTATCTGCCACAATGATTCTCCTCTGGCTGTCACAGGCGACTCCAGCAGGGCGGTCAAACTGACCCGGTCGTGAGCCCAAAGTGCCAAACTTGTGGTGGAACGTGCCACAAGGCTTGAAGATCTGCACACGGTTGTTGCTCCGGTCAGCGACCACCACATAGCCCTCCTTATCCACGCAGATGCCCCAAGGCCGACACAGCTGCCCGTCCCCATCGCCCTCTACCCCGAAAGATGCAATGGGCAGGCCTACACCGCCGTAACTGCGACCGGATTTGACCATCACTTTGAAAGGACTTCCCTCAATGTGCTGATTGCATATAAGCACTGAGAGCAAATGCTCACTCTCACTCTTGGGTAGATAGCTGACGGTGTACGTTCCATCTCGGTGGTCGGAAACATCTGCGCTGGACAGATTACCATCTGGACACATAAGCACAACCGAGACGCTATCACCACCAGACAAACGAGGCTCACCGTCATGATCATACCCTACGACGGTAAAAGAAGCTAGCTTTCCTTGCAGCGCTCTCTTGAGGCCTTCACCGTGAGCTTTGGAAGCTGTGGCGAAGGCTCCGCTGCTGATTAGGCCCATGGACTTGATGGCAATCAGAAGAGCCTGGTCTGGAGGTGTGAACATGATACGATCGTCTTCTTGGGGCTGTAGGATGCAGCGGAGGGATTTAAGCTCCTGTAGCTGATTTAGCATGTGCTCTCTTGCTAGCAGAATATCTATACTACGGCCTTCTTCTAGAACCTGCGTCACTGTGGCGATAGTACTATCCAGCTTGGTGAGATTCTGGTGTAGTTTCTCAACCTGCAGGTAAAGTGATTTTGCCTTCACCTGGCGAATCTTCTCCACCTGTGCAGGAAACAAAAATAGTTATTGATGTTACAAAAAAGTAATGATTTTTTTCATACAAAAATATGCAGACAGACTTTCAAAAGATAGCTGTTTCTCCATTAATTTATGTTTGTTCTTTCATTCACCTTCCAGAGCAGCTCACACTCGCGTTCCTCCAGAGCTTTCTTGTGATGAAGAGTGATGGTTTTTACTTCTGACTGAACAACCTTAGCCTTCAGATCTACCTGTTCAGCAATGGCCTGGGCTTTCTCGATGCTCAGCTGAAAGAAAATTAAGAAAGGGCTTAGACACATACAGTTTTGTGAGGACATTTCAGTTCACTGAGAAAAAATTCGAAAAAAAACATGACTGCACACAAAATAGATGATTGTGCAATATAGTTGCTTCCATGAATAGCTACAGAGCCACAGACTGTGAAATATGCAACAATTTAAACAGTAGCAAGAGAACCGAAAACTGAGATTATTTATGGATTCATTAAAAGGTTAGTTCACCCAAAAATGAAAATTATTTTAAAGTTATTGCAGCAGGTGGGTGTTTCTCTTCAACAGTCCAAAAGATGTTAAAGCGCACGCATCATTAATGAAATGTGCCTCACACAGCTCCCGAAGATGAATAAAGGCACCCTTATAGCGAATCCATGCGTTTTTGTAAGAAAAACGTCTATATTTCAAACGTAATAAAGTGTTTATTACATTTGAAATATGGATATGTTTCTTACAACAGCACATGGATTCGCTACAGGAGGCCTTTATTCACGCCCCGGAGCCGTGTGAGGAACATTTTATTATGGAGGTGCTCACTTTATTTAATATGTTTTAGACTGTTGAACAGAAACACCCACCCACTGCAATGCTAACGCTTGAAATAACCAGGACAATTTTTTTTATATATCTCCGATTTTTATATATCTGGATTTGTCTGAAAGTAGAAAGTCATATATATCTAGGATGCCTTGGGGGAGAGTAAAACACAGGCTAATTATAATTTTTGGGTGAACTTACCCTTCAAGTTTCATCAGGTGATTTGCTGTTAGTTGATTACAACTTTAGCATGTCTGCCTTCACCAGTTTTTGTCAAAGCAAACAGACTAAAAAGGTATGAGGAATTATGCTGGTTGACTCCGAACCTAAATGTCTCAAATGTATCCATCAACATGTTTGAACAGGTTTTATGTTCCTTAAGGTTGTCATGGTATATTGTATATAAAAATGTATAGTAAGGCTGCACAATACATCGTTTCAGCATCGACATCACGATGTGTGCAATAGTCACCTCACAGGAGGTGCGATGCAGGGCAAAACACATTTTTGTTTAATTCAAATGAAGAAAAAAAACTTGTATGGTTCAATATTTGCCTGATATAAAGTAATTAATTTCGATTGAAGGGTTCTTAAAAACTAAAGCACACGTTTGCTGCTTCATGTTTTTGACATGCGAAATGAGCGAGGAATGGGAGTTGCATAGTCAGTTATATGGAAAGACTGCATTAGAGACCAGCAGTCTATGCTCTGTTTTTCTTTTAAAAATAATAGTGGTACTATTTAATGTAAATTTTATGCCAGCACTCACACACATTATCAACACATCTCTCCTCACAGGCATCTTCCCCACTGCGTGCGTTCAAGCAGGCTAGGGTAACCCCACTGCTCAAAAACCCTACATTAAACGCTTCTCTAATAGAAAACTACAGACCTGTCTCTCTCCTCCCATTCATAGCCAAAACACTCGAACAAAGTTGTCTTCAACCAAGTTCTCATTGTTTCTTTCACAGAACAACAAACTGGATGCTAAACAGTCAGGTTTCAGGAGTGGCCATTCAACTGAGACTGCGCTACTCTGATGATTTGGAATCAGCTTTTGCAATTCGCAAGGCTTCAGTGACAGTCCTCATTCTGCTGGATCTATCTGCCGCTTTTGACACTGTCAATCACCAGATCCTCCTGTCCACCCTCTCATCATTGGGATTCCACTTCGCTGGTTTGAATCCTACCTCACTGGTCGGTCTTTCATATGGAGGCGCCTCACTTGACAAAAGAGAAGCGAACACAGAGAGAGACCGAAAATGCGCGCGAGAGAGTCTGAAAATGCGTGCGAGAGAGACCTCGCGCGCTGTCGGTCACACTCGGTCTCTCTCACGCACATTTGGTCTCTCTCTGCGTTCGCTTCTCTTTTGTCAAGTGAGGCGCCTCATACTTTCAGGGTGGCCTGGAGAGGAGAGGTATCCAAAGCACATCAATTGGTTACTGGGGTTCCCCAGGGATCGGTTCTTGGACCCCTCCTCTTCTCCACATACACTACATCACTGGGTCCCATCATACAGACACATGGCTTCTCCTACCATTGCTACGCTGATGACAAACAGCTCTATCTCTTTTTTCAACCAGATGATCCAATGGTAGCGGCACGGATCTCAGGCTGCTTGGCAGACATCTCGGCATGGATGAAAGAACATCACCTACAGCTCAACCTGGCAAAGACTGAGCTTCTTGTCTCCCTGCCACTCCAACTCTACAGCATGACTTCACGATTCAGTTAGGTTCATCAATAATTACCCCATCAGCTTCGGTCAGAAATCTTGGACAGGTTTGCACTTTCTGATCAGATCAGGCCCTTTCTGACAGAGCATGCTGCACAACTTCTTGTCCAGGCCCTTGTCATTTATAGGCTGGACTACTGCAATGCTCTTCTGGCTGGACTTTCAAACACAATCAAACCTCTACAAATGATTCAGAATGCAGCGGCACGACTGGTCTTCAACGAGCCCAAAAGAGCCAATGTCACACCTCTCTTTGTCTCCTTGCACTGGCTACCAGCTGCAGCTCGCATCCAGTTCAAGACACGGATGCTTGCATATAAAACAACCACAGGGTCAGCACCCACCTACTTCCACTCACTATTACGAATCTACATCCCTTCCAGAAGTCTAAGATCGGCTAGTGAGCGACGCCTCGTGGTACCATCACAGAGAGGCTCAAAAGCACTCTCCAGAACATTCTCGTTCACCATTTCTGGCTGGTGGAATGATCTTCCCACCCCCATCCGGAATGCTGGATCCCTGTCAATCTTCAAGCAACAACTGAAAACTCATCTCTTTCAACACTACTTGACTTCATCATAAAAAAAAAATATATATTTTTCTATATCTTCATCTTTCTCTCCTTCCCTTGCTAGCTTGTATTTATTTGAACAATGCCTAAGACTTGGTGTTAGGGGCACTTCCTCTGTCTGTTTGACTCTTCAAGATTAATCGCTTTATGTATTCCCCAATTGCTTTGGATAAAAGCGTCTGCAAAATGACTAAATGTAAATTCCATCAATGTACTAAAAAAACATTATATTACTTTTATGTGGGCTTTTGCGGGTGGAAGCGGGACAAAACATGAATGTAGCGGGCAGGAGTGGGACGAGATAACATTTCTGCAGGTGCGGGCAGGGGTGGAATTAGGACTGAAAAATCAGTTCTGCTCAAGTGCAGGTCGCTAGTGCAGCTCCCTTATTTTAGGGTAAGCAGCAACATTTATTATTAATATCATAACATATTAAATCCTTTATTTGCCTGAATTGATAGTAAATAAAGGGAATCAAAAAGTGTAAAAAAAAAAAACATTCCAGTATCGTGCAGACCCTAATTTATTGTGACATTTAAATTTCAATCTGGACCACTTAAGTAATTTCACTTCTAGTACACAGTTTTAGGAGCCAGTGGCTACTAATACATTGTTTAAAATGTAAATTGCAGGATAAAAAAGGATCTAAAACTACTGCTAGAAAGTCTAAATATTAATAAAATAAAATCTCGCCTGCATCAATCAAAACATAATAAGTCAAAAAATATAATATAATATGTTAATGTATTCGTTTGAAAGGATCCAAGAAAGCATGAGGGCATCCTTTGTGATGTTACACAAGAAGGATAAAAGGTCTATCTTTGGTACAATGACCTCTAATATTTGCTTAAACAGCGATTTGTCCATAGCCCTACCTATGCATGTCAGCTGACATCTAAACTGCCCTCTAATCTAACAATCAGAACCGTAATATACATCTAAATTAAATTGTGCTTTCAGGAATTCCACTTCAATCCATTTAAGTGATCCTGAAAGCTCAAAACTCTGCTGTGCCCTCTTAACTTGAAGTATCTTTTTTCTTTTTTTGTCACCACTAGCTCCACACTTGTTGTGTCACATTTCAAAGATCAGGGATGATAAATCGCACAATGAGGAAATAAAGGACTTTTTGGTCACATGACCAGAGTTAAGGGGTTTATCCATTAAAAGAAAACAAAAGGTATGGGAAAGAATGCCATTTAGAGTGGAGCAGATTACCTAACCTGGGCCAAATGTAAAGTCCAAAGGCTCAAGGGCTCTCCAACCTACCTAACTAATTATACCTAATTATTAATAAATCAATTAATTTGAATCCCTGCACTGAAATCTCTGGCAAAATAGTTAGCTAAATGCTGCTACATTATATACATAATCTTGTCTGATCTAAATATTTAAAAACTATATTGAGTCCCTTAAATGGTTACTTTTTGTTAGTATGTACTTGTGGTACAGCCTATTATCTTTCAAAATTGCATTTCGAATTCGATCATCATGCGCATCTCGTCAGTAAAGCCGGTTCTGTGACAAACATGAGACAAGCTAGGCAATATCGCGTTCATAATCGCAGACGAATCGCATTTGATTATGAACGCGAAATTGCATAGCTTGCCAGTGAACTACTACTCGGTGTAGTAATTGCCGCTCCATTTGAAAGCAGGTTTGAAACCCTTAGAACCAATTGAGCATCATTTAAACGCCACAGCCTGCCTGAGTATTGTTGCGGTCCATGTCCATCCCTTTATGTCTACAGTGTACCCATCTTCTGATGGCTACTTCCAGCAGGATAATGCACCATGTCACAAATCTCCAATCATCTCAGACTGGTTTCTTGGACATGACAATGAGTTAATTTTATTCAAATGGCCTCCACAGTCACCAGATCTCAATCCATTAGAGTACCTTTGGGATGTGGTGGAACGGGAGATTCGCATCATGAATGTGCAGCCGACAAATCTGCAGCAACTGCTTGATGCTATCATGTCAATATATGAACCAAAATATCTGAGGAATGTTTATGTTTCCAACACCTTGTTGAATCTATGCCATGAAGTATTAAGGCAGTTCTAAAGGCAAAAGGGGGTCCAACCCGGTACTAGCAAGGTGTACCTAATAAAGTGGCCGGTGAGTGTATATTATGAACACAAACTTTTGGATGCGATTAATCGCGATTCTAGTATAAATGCATTTCTTGATCTAGAATAAAATGTATTTATTTTTGTATTGATATTTGCACTGTTAAGGTTATATCCCTCTTCCATATTTACAAATGTCCTAACTAAAATATTATCTCCATTCTGAGATTGAGATGTCAATCATAAAAGTGCAAACCAATCAAGAGTCAGACACAGGAATGGGGTGATTTAGAATAAGCAGCTGCAAAATGGCAGGCTAAAATGCAGCAAATGAGATTATGCAGCGCTTAGAAAGACTAAGCTGTCAGGGGCTGGTTATGGAGCAGTCCCTTCATGGGCAGCGTGTTTCCAGAATAGAGATTATGGCTCCAGGCTGAAGTCATTGTTAAACCCTGCATGTGCTTTCAAACCTATAAATGTTTAGAGGCTTCCCATTTACACCATCCAGTAACAGGATTAGAGACACACTAGAACATGCAGCCAATCAAGCGCATGAAAACGCAGGTCAGGATAAATGCGATTAATAAAATGACAATTTTATATTAGATTAGACATTATCAAAGGACATGGGAATGTTTTCCAACGGTCCATTTATACCTTAAAGGATACAAATGTAGAAAGAGAAATGAAAAATGAAAATCAAATGTGGCAAGACAGTTGGGGGATTATTTAAATGTAACCAACACATTTGAAAAGCTGAAGGGGTTAAACTTCCATTAGAATAAGTTTTTTTTTAGTGCCTTCCTTTAACTGAAACCCATCTCATCTGCCTTTCACTTTCAAATTCATTTTTGGGTTTCCTTGCCAGCCGACTCCATGTCACTGGAGAAGGATGTATATTTGAACAGCCCTAATGGGCTCTGTTCTCTCCCCCACCCCTCATCCGTAGTGCCTTTCTGAAGAGCGACAGAGAAATAGAAACATTTCCTCTGTGTGCGACTAATGATCCGCCCTGCTAGGGCCATCAGGATGCTGAATAGAGGCAGTAACCGAGCACGGAGTCAGTGCTCCTCCCTCTCTTCTATTCTCTTCATTCAGACTGAGTGGGGGTAGCACGCACAGTGATGCTAATGGAAAGTCAGCTTGATTCTACAGCCCCTTTTAAAAACTCCTTTACTTCCACAAAGCAAAGGGTAGGACCCTCACTCAAAGTCATGTAGTTGCAACTGTCCGAAATCGCACAGTGACAAAATAGTGAATATTCAAGACTAACAACTTACAGAACAGGAATGATATTACAATAGACGTCTATCGGGCAATTGTTTAATTAAGTAATGTAATTTAATTGTTAATGATTAAAGCAAAAATAAATTGCTTTATTAATGCATTTAATTTATATTTGAAAGATAAGTTTATCGCTCAAATGTATTCAAACTAACCACCTTTCCAGATGGATGAAATACCAAAATCAAATTAGTTAGTTTATTTGTAACATTCTGTTTTTTTTTGTTTTTTTGTAAATGCACTGCTGTAAAGGAAAAATAAAAAAACAGATGATTCAAATTGTTTTAATGTTTGACTGACTGATGCCAAGTGAGATATTAAATTAAAAAAAACTGCCATTTTACAAACATAAGCTTATACTAATATAAGTATATCAGAAAATGTATATTAATCTGGACGTTCTTTGATGTTCTTTATATTAACAATTAATAATCCTTTCATCAATTTATTTGAGAAAACCATTGTCAAATACACTGACATGGAAAGCTCTTCACTAATACCCGTCGTCTCCTCCTTGTGTGATTTGCAGCAGCTTAGATGCTTCAAATGCGTATTACTGCCCTCCTCAGTTCACTACTACCCGTCAAAATAAACAATTTCTTTTTAACTCAAAGAAATTTACAGAAATGACGACTGTACTATAATGTAGCCTACTTCTAAAATAATAATAATAATAATTTATAGAAACATTTAAGGAATATAATTTCCCCCTCATTTTTATTTTGTAAATCTCTGCTGTGCAGCTCTTTACGAAAGCATAAAATGATAAACGTTATTTTCAGTCATATTCGATTTTCAGCCAATTTAACAGCCCTACTCTCTATATTTAAAATAAAAAAACTATTTAAAGAGTTCTAAACTAATGTGCTGTCTTCACTGTATCTCACGCACACACACGCTCAGTCACACAAACAGATCACGTTGCTGCGCACAGACAGTCAGGAACAAACTTTTAAGCGATGCCCCGCAATTTTATCAATACAATAGTTTAATCGCTCAAGAGCTACATTATCTATCTCAACAAGGAGCTGGTAACATCATTGTTTCTACAGGAATTAAACCCACAGCTTCACTGTTACGGAGGTAATTCAATTCCTACATACACCGGACAGCATCTCTCTCTCTTTATTGCGCTCTCTCTCTCATAAGTGAACACTTGATGAATTACACTTTTCTGAGAATATATTGAAGTGGAGATCGCTAAACTAGAAACTGCAAGCTAACAAGTGTTTTCAGAAAGCAAGCGCAGTTATTTACAGTGGAGAGAGCGCGCGTACACATAGTTGCCAGGTTGACAAAGATAAGTATCACACTTAGCAGATATTTCCGTATTGCGCATGTGGGAAGCTCTGTTTCGGGGATTACGTCTCTTTATATAAGGCAACACAGTAGAGTTCCTCTGCGGCCAGATTAAACATTGGTGTTTGTTAAACATTTTAAACAATGTTTTCAAATTAAGCGCGGTCCACTGCTGCACACGTGCTACAATATCGATACAGGGCCAGGTGTATCGATACTCCTATCGTCAAATCTCTGTGACGATACATCGTCGTATCGAACATGGCACTTAAAGGACACCACAGTAAACATCAACCAATTAATTATTTTTGTTAATTATTTATTGCTCATGTTTATACATTTTGGTATTCAGAGTAAGAAAAATTAAGTGAGTGGAAGTCTTGTTGCACCTGGTAAAACACACTGAGGTCCAAGTAAAACAGCAGGAAGGATAAATAAAGAAATATCTGTTCAAATACCCAGCAGGTGTTTGGACTGATGTCTGTTTATGAGAGATTGCAGTTGTGCACTAACCTGTACAGCCTGTCTGCCCTGCTGAGCGTCTGCGAGCAGCTGGATGGTCAGCGCTCTGGAGTCCTGCAGTGCTTCCTGCAGGTAGGTGAAACTGTGACCCGCATGTCTTCCCAAGCTGCACTCTCTACAAATCGGCACGGCGCAGCTGTCGCAGAAAAAACGCAGCACCTGTGAATGAAAACAAAAGAGAAGTTGTGTGAAATTAACTATTTTCTAGTCCAATTTATTAAATGATCGATTGTGAAGTACATGGCATGTGAATGTTTCTAACCTTCAAGAGACCTAATAAATGACAATCATTACCAGTGATGATAATCCTCAAAAATGTCTTTAGGAAGACTATGACTAGATACAACCATTAAGCTGTTTGACCATCATATTTAAGTTGGAAATTTTGAAAAATATGCTTTGTAGTGGTTCGTGAACAAATTGTTCTATTTAACTAGTTCTTCTTAGTGAACCTGTCGAACCAGTTCACCAAATCGAACTGAATCATTTGAAACAGTTCGGGTCTCCAGTGCGCACTAATCCACAAATTACTTTAGTTATTAATTTTATAAACGTGCCTGACACTCCCTCTGACTCTAAAAAAAACTTTCCCTTTTTCTATATCTTCATCTTGCTCTCATTCCCTTGCTAGCTTGTATTTATTTGAACAATGCCTGAGACTTGGTGTTATGGGCACTTCCTTGGCCTGTTTGGCTCTTCAAGATTAATCGCCTTATGTATTCCCCAATTGTAAGTCGCTTTGGGTAAAAGCGTCTGCTAAATGACTAAATGTAAAATGTAAATAGGCAAATATTCCGAGTTATTCAGTTACTCCAACAGTACACGGACTCTGAACTGCTGTGAAAAGAGGACGGATAACACGAGCAGAGCAGCTGATAGACTGTGCACGAGTGCAGCGAACATACTCGTAACGTAACTGTTAGCAGTTCTCGTTCTCGAGTAAAGAATCGGTTGCAACAGTTTTTGGATCACCGGTATACTCAACCGAGAGCTAATTTCTTTCAGACACGTCTGATTTGAGAACCAATGATCTGATGATAACTGCGACAGTGTGTAAAAAAAATTCAAGAGGACAAAAGGCATGTTATTCAAGTATTTTGATTAACATCAGAGAGTGTGATATAAAACATTGAAAATTATGATTATGACTTATTGTCACTGTATGAGGATGTGTTTGACTCGGCCGCATTACAGTTTTTGAAACAAATGATGGAGCAAATTAAAGTATTACTCTTTTTTTTAAACATGAATGTATGCGTTAATGACCATAAGATTTATGAAATACCTGTACAGTAATTATAGATGACATTCACAAATTGAGTTTGTATTAAATAGAACTGATGATGAACAAGAGCAGAGAGCTGATATACTGAATGAGCCTGCAGATTGCCCGTTAGACCGGTTCTCGCTCGAGTCAAGAACCGGTTTCAACGGTTTTCGGATCACCGTTACACTGAACGAGAACGGTTTCTATCAGACACGTCTGATTTGAGAACCGATAAGCTGATCATACTGTGCATGCGTGATTCAGTGTGAAGCTGCTGAGCAGTAGCCTACATGACAGCCTACTGGTGCGTGACACAGTCTGAACCAAACTAGTTCTTTTGAAAAACTGATTTTGTGCTAATGCTATGAATGTGGGTAAAACTCATTTAATGTGAGGGACTCATTTAATGAGTCCCTCGCTACCTCTGTGGTTCCCACTCCCTTTAAAAAAATCTGTCATTATCCCTGTGCCTAAGAACAGTAAACCCTCTTGCTTGAATGACTATCGTCCAGTTGCCCTCACATCGACAGTCATGAAGGTTTTTGAGAGACTTTTGAAGAAACACATTTGCTCCTCCATCCCTGCTACTTTGGACCCTCTTCAGTTTGCTATCGGCCAAATAGGTCTACTGATGATGCCATCTCCCAGGTACTGCACTCCTCCCTCACTCACATCGACAGCAAAAATGGCAACTATGTAAGGCTGCTATTCATTGACTATAGCTCCGCTTTCAATACTATAGTCCCCACCAAGCTGGCTGTTAAACTCTCAGACCTCGGCCTAAACACTTCACTTTGTGACTGGATTCAAGATTTCCTCACCGCCAGACCACAAGTGGTGAAAGTCGGCCAGTTCACCTCCAACTCCATAACCCTGAACGTAGGCGCCCCACAGGGCTGTGTCTTGAGTCCCCTGCTCTACTCTCTCTACACACACGACTGCGTGTCCTCTCACAGCTCCACTTCTATCATTAAATTTGCTGATGATACAGTGGTCCTGGGCCTCATTAACAATGATGACGAGGCCGCATACTTGGATGAGGTGGAGAGACTTACATCATGGTGCCAGGACAACTGTCTCTGAACGTGAGCAAAACCAAAGAGCTGATCGTGGACTTCAGGAAGAGACAGCAGCGGCCCTACACTCCTCTTATGATCAGTGGAACCCCTGTGGAAAGGGTGAGCAGCTTCAAGTACCTCGGTGTAAACATCTCCGAGGACCTGACATGGACTACACACATTCAAACTCAGGTTAAGAAAGCCAGGCAAAGGCTGTACCATCTGCGACAGCTGAGGAAATTCAGGGTCTCACCAGCTATCCTGAAAACTTTCTATTCAGGGGACATAGAAAGTGTACTGACTCAGTGCATCTCAGTGTGGTATGGAAATTCCTCAAACCAGGACTGCAAAGCTCTACAGAGAGTCATGCGCTTAGCTGAGCGCATCTCAGGGTCTACTCTCCCCTCTCTGCAGGACATCTACCTCAAACGCTGCAAAAGCAGAGCTGCTAAAATCATCAAAGACTCAAATCACCCCGGTAACCATCTTTTCCGTTTACTGCCATCTGGCAAGCGCTTCAGGAGCATGATGGCAAAGACTGAGAGACTGAGGAGGAGCTTCTTCCCTCAGGCCATCAGGCTCCTTAACACAAACTCTGTTTCATAAACATTTATAAAAAATTAAATTAAATAAAAAAAGCCGTTTGCACATCCCTCTCATCCCTCCTGTCGTTTGCACATCCCTCCTGTTTATAGTACTACTTATTAAGTCCCATATACTGTTTTTGCACATCCTACGTGTTTGCACATCTTACTGTTTTGCATTTTTCTTTATTCTACTGCACATTTTACTTTTTATTTCTTTTTTTACCTATATATATGCTCTTGTGTGGTGTTACTTTTATATAATTTTTTATTCTTTGCACTGTCCACTGAGCGGACCTGATTTGACCTACATTTCACTTTTGATTATACCCTGTATAATTTATTATGTGACAAATAAAGAAACCTTGAACCTTGACCTTGAACCTTGAAAACGAGGACTTGAATAAGGGGCCCAATCTGGCTAAACGCAAGTATTTTGTAACAAATACATCGGAATGGATTATGCATAGTATGTTGATCACGCTTCTGCACTGATATTCACTTTATATCTTCAATACTTCTAAAGCATCCTCGCTTGTACCTGTATTTGGGTAATTAGTTACGGAACGTAATTTTAAGAAACTTGTTAGATCATGGTGATGTTTTAACTGACTGAAGAAATTATTAATGACTTCATATATTTGAATGTATATTAATTCTGGCCCGGGACGATAGTCATTATGTCATCGCGAATGACGTCATTACTTTATAGCGTAAAAGAACTGTTGAACCGATTTTTTTTTACCGGTTTGTTGAAAACAACCGTCCGAAAGGCCCGGTTCGCGGAAAAGAACTGGACTTCCCATCACTAGTGCTTGGAAGAGTGCGTGTGTGTGTGTGTACACACACTGACATGCAGGTTGATCCAAATTGTAAACATTTTCCTCTAAATAAAATGTAACTTAATTCAACAAGTGTGAAAAGGAAGCAGTGAGATTTAATCGGTGCATGTGAAAGGAAAATGGCACGCTTACACAAAAACCACTCAGTAATATAGAGCTCATAAACAGTTACATTGGTCAACTGCCAAGACTATAAATGTTTACAGTATCATGTAATAGGGAAATGTGTTTATCACATATAAGCCTACATTATATAAGCATACTCAAACCCAGAAACATATAACACTGAATGTCATGAAATTTGTCACGGTTTGGATTAATTAATCAAAATTAAGTCATTGCACTTACAATCAAATCGCGATATGGACTGGTATCTGTAAATATTAAGCTACAACACAAAAGTCAGATTCAAATATGAATCCTGCATGTTCTGTGAGTCTCTGTGTGAATGAATGAACAGCAGAGACACACGGTTTTGTTTACTAATGTTACATACACTGAAGCGCGCATGATACTCGCAGTGATTTCAGTGTCTGCGGTCTAAATGAGGACATAATGTCATACTGTCTCATACTTTTTCGGCTTAATATTAACAGATACTGGTCCATATCACGATTTGATTTAAGTGTAATGACCTACTTTTTATTCATTCATCCACACAATACATAGCCAGCATCTCCAGAACTGTCCAGAGAGTCACTTCATGGGCATTTTACCATTTCATTGGAGTAAAACCAGCGTCATATCATATACACATAAATTTAAAGGGATTGACGGCAACCAGTCAAAATAACAGTTTGGTTTAGACATTGTGCCAGAAATATAGGCTGCTATTATTTAGTATTTGATACTGCGGGTTAAACAAAAAAAAACATTATTTCCTAATATTTTATATAAAATATTTATTCCGTGTTTTAATTTCAATAGTAAATTCCCTTTATTTACCAAAAAAATAGTGTTTCAATTTCATGAATTAAAAGATAAATTCAATTTGGTTGAAATTTGTTTACTGTTTTCCATACTTTTATTACTTGTGGAAAAACTTTAAACACAATTTTAAATAAGCACAAATAATGGCATTGATTTTTGTTCATTTTATGTTTGTTTGACTTTATTGATAAAAAAATTGTTTTTTAATTAGCATGTTTTTGTGTTTTGTATCGGTACCGAATACTGAAATTCTGGTACCGTAACAACACTAAAAGCCACTGAATAAAAAACCAAAAAACACAAAAATGTTAATTGCAAATGTGTCTCACAATTCTGCGTTTTTCTCAGAATAGCAGGATATAAACTTGTAATTGTATCTGAAAAGTTTATATCTCGCAATTCTTGACATAACTCGCAATTGTGGGTTATATAAGAACAAGCCTTCTTATTAACATTCTAAAATTATAGCCTCTTAAGAAAAAACATTCATTCATTTATTAATTTAAAAATAAAAAGTATGTTATTTTTTTTCCTAAGTTGCAAAATCAGCATGAACTCCATATCACCCAAGCAAATTCTCAACTTTCCGAGTGAACGTACAGTATTCCTTTTCTAACCCTGCTAGACTGCCTTGCTGCAACCTAATGACTTTACCAAAGGCCAGATCAAACGCTAATAATATCTCACTCGGCTATACGGCGACAGCAGCTGTGTGTAAATCTAGAGTCGTGATTCCACTCGAGTTACCTGCTCGTAAAAGCGGGTCCCCTCTCTGTGGACCAGATGCTACAACTGTGCTAGTGTGTACAGGGGTCAGATGGAAGCACTTTTTGGGAAGCAGCTTTTCGGAGTGACTAAAATTAACAGGAAGCAACAGAGAAGTGGTGGGAGGATACTTACCAGCCAGGCCAGCATAATGAATATGTATAATTAGGAAAAATTGGACTGCACACATACTTCACCTTATTTACTTATCATTTGTGCATTCATTTGACAGGTAGTTGTTGGCCCCAGTGATGTGGAAAACAGCATGATGGAATGGCATTTTCTTTGGCTATATGGCCGATGCATTTTTTCCTCTAGTGTGCTATACATGTACAGTATAACTTGACTTTCCTGTTAGCCTATTCTCCTGTATGCTAAAGCCATCACTGTAACAACTCACTGGAATATAGACAATTGACAAAGTACACATGCTTCTTTTCCTGCCTGTGTATTGGTGTCCATTATCTCGCACACTATCTTCTACACTGGACTCAACTTTCTTTCACTCTTCCCAACCCCCGTCACCTTCTCTCTCTGGGACGAGGGCCTCTTGTTGTGCCTGTGGCATCCTCCAATTTTCCTTTAAAAAAAAAAAAAGGTGTGGACAGATAAAATGTACCCTATCGGAGGTAAAGAGCTAGTTAATTTTTTCAGAAACAATTAGAGGGGTATCCTGCTGAATAAAGCTTAAGTGTGAATGTCGTGGAAAAATTCATTTATTTCAGTAATTCAACTCAAATTGTGAAACTCGTCTATTAACCCTTTACGAATTCAGCGTACCGCCAGTGGGACGGCCTAGTGGTGACAGGGTAAAGTCGTCAAAAAAAAAAAAACATTTTTTTTTTTTTCATGTCATATATCCACGGAAAGCTGAGATTCTTGTGATTTCAACTATGTAAACCATTTTAAGATACAATAAACACAGCATGTAAAATCTGTGTCTTTATCAGACCACTTTTTGTTGACATAATGCAGACATGCATGATAGTACAGACATACATAGGAATAACACAGTAGGGATGCAATATAACACCAATATAAGAAAAAAAACAAATTAAATAATGTACTGTGTACAGAAATAGAAATATAGGATAACATGTATTTAGATTATAAATTATAAATATATATGTAATTTTAAAAGTGTACACATTTTGGATTCTATAAATAAATGTCACTATAATGTGTTTATGCTTCAGTTACTATGTGACAGCAATTATTGACAGTGAATCTGGATGAGAAACTGAATAGCTCTAAGTATAACCTTTCATTAGAGTCCAAAATGATGACTGTACATTAAAGCATTCAAGAATTACAGCATTGTATGTGTCGTTGGTTACAAAGGGTCGTTTGGAGTCTCCCAAGTGTACATTTTTTGGAAGCGTCTAGACATAAAATTAGATAAACATGTGTAAAACACTAATTTTCTAATATAATGTTTATCAAATGCAAAATTTGGCTTGGTAAGGCTTCATTCTGTGATCCCAATGTATTTTACAGTTCATACCTCCCAGCTATAGTCATCTGCAGGCTTCTATTTACAAACAAAATGCAGGCTGATTTTTTTTTTTTTTTTGTGTATTCAAAGTGATATTACTCAATATCAGTAAGACTTAGTGATTCTGACTGTTGAGAAACAAACCCCAGAGTGTCACCTTTCAAAGGAGACCAACATCATGCATATCATCCAAATGGCTCAAGAACAGCATGCAATTTACTTTGGGTATGCCTTTTTTAGGCGTTTTAGGCAAATTTGACAGGAATCGTAAAGGGTTAAATAAATGAAATGCACACAGACTGAAGTAGTTTAAGTCTTTGGTTCTTTTGATTGTGATGATTTTGGCTCACATTTAACAAAAACCCACCAATTCACCACTCTCAACAAATTAGACATTTCATTTCACATAAAACATTTTTTTAGTGAATATGGTGACATGCCAATCAGCTAATCAATTCAAAACACCTGTAAATGTATTCTGAGCCTTCAAAATGGTCTCTCAGTTTGGTTCACTAGGCTACACAATCATGGGGAAGACTCCTGACCTGACCGTTGTCCAGAAGACAATCATTGACATCCTTCACAAGGAGGGTAAGCCACAAACATTCATTGCCAAAGAAGCTGGCTGTTCACAGAGTGCTGTATCCAAGCATGTTAACAGAAAGTTGAGATGAAGGAAAAAGATTCACAACCAACCGAGAGAACCGCAGCCTTATGAGGATTGTCAAGCAAAATCGATTCAAGAATTTGGGTGAACTTCACAAGGAATGGACTGAGGCTGGGGTCAAGACATCAAGAGACACCACACACAGACGTGTCAAGGAATTTAGAATTATCTTATATAATCAATATTGGCTGTTGTCATGTTTCTGTCTGCTGTGTAAAAGCCTTAACATGTATGCTCTGGCTAAAACTCGCGAACTTTATGTTACAACCGCCTCTCCGTTCTTAAGTTGCCAGGTATATGTTCCAAGTATAATACACATTAGTAAAAGGATCTATTTTTTGTTTTATTTGTATACACTTTCATCATACTCATCACACACGGCAGATAACCTTCCGTGCTGCGATGACGGCAAGAATTTGGGGTCAAACATTCTAATGCGCTTAATTTGCAGGGAAAAAAATGAATTAATTAATTTGCGCGTTCAAATTTTTAGATTAATCACATGCGTCAACACACCTAATAAATAAATAAATATATATATATATATATATATATATTAGGGCTGTCAATCGATTAAAATGTAATCGCATGATTGTCTTGAGTTAACTCTCGATTAATCACACATTTTTATTTGTTCTAAATGTACCTTAAATTAATACTTTTTAAAAAGTTTTTAATACTCTAATCAAAATGCGCATGGACAAATATGGATGCTTTATGCAAATGTGTGTTTATTATTATAATTTGGAAATTTTCACTTAGGGGTAATACTCAATTTTGTGGCCAGCGGTTTAGACATTAATGGCTGTGTGTTGAGTTATTTTGAGGGGACAGCAAATTTACACTGTTATACAAGCTGTTCACTCACTACATTACATTGTAGCAAAGTGTCATTGCTTCAGTTTTGCCACATGAAAATATATAAAATATTTACAAAAATGTGAGGGGTGTAATGTGAGAAACTGTAACTATAAACTATGATAAAAGTTAATCAGGATGCATTGATTAATCAAATGTTGTATCAAAAACAATAAATAAATACAAATTTACCACCAAATGATGTGTTTGTGCGACCAACTGAGAAAGTTTGTCGCAAAAGTGCAACCAGTGGGAAGAATGGGTCAAGATCCCTGCAAGGGTAAAGGGCAAAACTTTGTTTGAAGACCACAGAGGACCACGCTAATTTAAGCACTATGAAGTAACCGTCATGCTAACTTAAACTGCCCTCTGCTTCCAAAAAAATTTCTGGGAAGTCACACATCCCCTTTGAGGTTTCTGCTCTTCCCAAAACACACATGGAGAAAATTCTCTCTCTCTCTCTACACACAGAACCACATGGCCCTCCACCCTCCCACCCGCTGTGGGAGGTATCTGTCCATTTAAACGGCCTTATTGGCCGCTCGTGAGGGTCAAAAACCAAATCAGCTGGGCCCCTGGCACATTGGATACCAGAGTGCACACGTGTATGTGTGAGTGTTTTAGTGAAGCGTGAATTAGTTTTTACAGACATGCCATGCAGGTGGCTGAGTTTCAGTTTGGTTTCATTGAATGGAGATGCATTTCCTTTGCAGCATTAAGTGCCTGTCTAAGAGGGGCTAGTACAAAACTACATGACATTGGCATTGACTGGTTCCACAGCCAAGCTCAGCTAACACGTAACTTCACATGTGCTAAAAATACAAATTGGAAGCATCGGATTAGAAATTTGAGCTAAAATGGCATCGTGATTGGATTATAAAATTTCACATTTTGTCAATCCTTTGTTGCTGTTAGCCTTTCCAATTGTTTACGTTTTAAGAGTGAAAGCTTTAAAACGTAAACATCTGCTCTAAACAACGGGCCTTAATCATTAAGTGTGGGTGAAATCTGCATACAAATGCTTTCACGAACAAATAACGGCACGTCAATACCTTTCGCACTGAAATGTATGAATTTGTAAATATGGCCTTTTTCCTTTGAGGTACACAACTGGATGAACATTCTCAGATGGATCAGGTTTAAGCTGCTAAACATTTCACACCCAAATGTTTACGCCCTCAATCTGATCAAATTAAAATCAATTATAACTAGAGATCGACCGATATATCGGTTTACCGATATTTAAGCTTTTTACCATAATCGGTTTTGTAAAAAATTAATATCGGTTTTGAATTATTATTTTTTTTTTTTTTTTGTCACATACATAATTATACAGAGTATAACCAGCAGTGAAATTTAGTTCTCTGCATTTGACCCATCCAATTACACACACACACACCCACACACCCGGAGCACTGTTCACTCAGGAGAAGCTCCAGCACGACCACCGCATGTAACTTTATACAAGATTAACTTGTTTGAAACACGCTGAATTATATTAACATTTACTATAGAACCATTATTTCGCCAACAAACATCTAAATAAATACATCTCTATCGAAATTAATTATTTATTTTCTCCACAAGTGATCGCAGTTTGAGTATAGTTCTGTGTAAATGCATAGATAAACCGCGCTGTCAGCAGTTTTCATAATTTAGAATAACAAAAACATTTTAATAATTCTGACAAAACATGCCAGTTAAGAAATGCAATAAAATACGATGTTTTGTTTGTTATAGCTTATTTCAATATCCCAGAGAATATTATTCAGTGAATTAACATTATCCAGTGCATTATTATTCACTCTTTAGCCTATTAAACAGCTTATAAACCTAAAACTGTAGTTTCAAATGAAGTTGATATTTTGTTTGAGTTTTCCCTCTTTTCCTTAGGTTTTAAATAAGCCTGTAAGCGCCGTGCGCGTTTTACTTTGACTTTAATATCAGCAGCAATTCGGCGTCAAGCAGTGTTTAAAATAAAAATCAGCAAATACTGTGGAACCAAATAAATGAGAAACGAATGTTTTTTTTTTTTAAACATTATCACTTAGATCAGGGGTATTAGATCGTATTCACCTCTCTACGTATTCTGTGTTTAGGAGGAGAAATACGGTTCTCATGGCGCTGTGAATACAGACTGAACCGCTGTATGAGAACATGATACACAAACTACTGCTCTCGCTGGATAACAGAAGCCAGTGTCACACTAGTACACACATGTTTTGATGGGCAAGTTTTGTAATCATGGTAAAGCTGATTGCAGTGACATGATCGTGCATTAGGCGCGCGCTGTGTCCGTTATAAATGATGCGCAAACGAACCGTGTATGTGTGCTCTCGATCACTATAACATCATATTTCTGTTTGAATACAGCTCAGTATATAGTTGAATACAGCGACGTGAATAGTGAATAATAATAAAACACTATTTTATGTATTATTAAATTAATGCAACAAAGATACATCACAACAAGCCTTTTTAATTATTTATTTAATGTGTATTTTATCATTTATTTACTGTTCACTTGGTAGATCTCGGTGAGTTTTCTCCTTGACTTAGATTAATGTCAGACTCAGAAGTCAACAGTTTAAAACGGGCGCTTTTACATTTCGTTTTGAAACTCTTCCGCATCTTGTCTTGTCTGTGTCACCTCACTCTTCTTGTCAGTCATCTCTCATCACGTGATAAATTAAATCTGATCTGTGATGTAGAGGTCTGCGCGGGACTATTTTAGGTTTTATTCCGCACTCACCCGCTCCCGCGATATATTCTGTTTGTTCACATTTCTGCTGAAAGAAAGAGAGGCTAGGCTAACAAATAAAAGTTTAGTCTGCACAAAAGTGTATTTATTTTATTTGTCTTGTCAAGAGTCTTGAATTTATTGACTGATAAATGTCAATAATATTTTGCTGCCAACACGGAATAAAGTTTCACAGAGAGGAAAAAAGTTATATAAAAATTGTAATCCCTATTATAATTTGTTTTGTCAGGATATAATTCGTTTATGCTAACATTTAGCCTACAACACAATAGGAAAAAAATTAAGGTTTAGCCAAATAGCTATTTTATTAGTCTTGTCAAAACACTAAATTCATTTAACATCTTGCTGTTAACACAGTGAAAAGTGCAGCAGAGAAAAAATAAATAAATTCGACACAGTCTGTCATTTAAAATGATAGGATAAGCATAATACAAAAAAAGGGAAAGAATTGCACGTCCTTCAAGGACAGCGGAGTAAGAAATCCCGTGGCGTAAGAAATCTGGTCGGGACAGCCGCGGCAATGCAGACCTAGACTGCTGTGATGCAAGACTCTCGTTCGTTCGGTGCACTGCATTTAGCAGCCACGTTCAGTTTAAATTTTAGTGTCCTCTATCTGAACAAATTTATTTTTATTACTATAAAAACAATCTAAATGAAGGTGGGGGACGGTGCCACAGTGAGCAAGTAATGTAACAGTGTTGCGGCTTAACACCAGTATAACCGTCGTCACGTCTATCGCGGCAAGCCTACTTCACTCTGTTATTTATTTACTTTATAACAGTAAATAAATATCGGTTCTGAATATCGGTTATCGGTTACATAAACTTATAAATATCGGTATCGGTTATAAAAAATCAATATCGGTCGATCACTAATTATAACACCACAAAACGGTTCCAGTACAATCAGAAACTGTAAACTAACATCCCATCTTATGATCAGCAAACTGCCACAGGGAGAAGAACAAAACACATTCACAAAGACAAAATCAAGTCTCTAGACCCATCACCATCTCAAAACATGGTCTGCAATACTCCATAACGGCTTCTTTGATAAGCTGCCAGAGGTTTCTTATATAAAATTATGAAAGCACTCCCATGTGGCATTGCTGTATGTATGCTATAGAGAAGAGAATAAACTCCATCTGGATTGCCACTAAACCCCTCAAAGAAACCCACACAAACCGACGCAGACCTATGCTCCACATACATACATAAAAATGTCAGAGGTGAAGGTTGACCAGTTGAATGAAGTCAGAATTAGAATTAGAATGCACTATACTGTCTAAACGCCACATGCTACTGTATTTCATGATGGCCTTTTCAGTATCTGAAATTAATGAAGCAGTACATTTAGCCAGCTCACAGCCAGGTTAATATCAGCTCAAACTCCATAGATGGACTGGCCATGACACGTAAATGTCTGTTTGTTGCCTACATTTGTGACAAATGGTGCCCTATATAACTCTTAATAAAATCTTGCTGTTTGAGCCTTGAAATAAAGCAAGTCTAGACGGAGACGTGAGATTTGCTGTGGAGTTTTTTGACTGGTGGAATTACTAAAAGTTTCCACTGAGTCCTACTGAGTGCACTCCCTTTCTTCATCCTGACTGGCTACATCTGTCTTTCTTCCTCTAACAGCATTAAATGTTCAGACATATGTTGCGCTTTCACTGCATCCTGCTTTACAGCTCTGGGCAGAGCCTCTGGCCAGACACACTTTTAAAACGCTGGGGGAGGATGGAACATAGCAGACCATGTTAAAATCATATTTAAAGCTCTTTTTGTTAAAGATGCTTTTCATGAAACTATACAGATTAGAAATGTGAAATGTCTGTTTTTGACCACATATGGGGAAATATTTAGAGGGAGTCTTATAGATGGCTAGACATCGTATCAGCGAGGGATCTGCCGCATAATGTGCTGACAAGTTCACATTCCTCTCGGACGTCACCTCAATCTGAGGAAAGCCCTCTCGGCAAACTCCTCTTAACCCCTGAAAGACTCTCTCCCTCCATATGGCTTGCGTCTTGGGTCCTGAGAGTTCAGTTTGTTTTAAGTGTGGACTACCAGATTCCATATCAAAGCACTGAGATGAGCGCATATGAAAATGGTTAAAAACAAAGAGTCACAGGGTAATGGAGTTCCTGAGACAGGGCTGTAAAATGCATGCTGAACAGCTCTTCTGGCCTGTGTTCATGAAGCCCCCTGCTAAATCCAGATACGAGCCATGAAAAGTTCTCAAGACATCAAGACAACTGTCAGTAATAACAATGTTGAATTATAATCAATAAAACATTGATGTTTTACTTGGACCTTTCTGAAAATCATTAGATTTTGTTCAAAGCTGAGGGAGTCATAATTTGTGTAAAAACGGTCAATTTGATCAGTTTTCCCATTCCTCGTTAGGGCTGTAACGATTAATCGACATATCGACAACGACGACAATAAAAACATTGTCGACAAATATTTTTGTCGTAAAGTAGTCATTTGATCTCATATGAGTGTTCCTGTGGCTCAGTGGTAGCGATTGCATTATCAGCGCAAAGGTTGTGGGTTCAATTCCCAGTGAATACACATACTGACAAAAAAAAGTATAACCTGAATGTACTATAAGTCACTTTAGATAAAAGCATCTGCTAAATGCATAAATGTAAATGTAATGACCTAATGTAGGAGCTTGCAATACTGCAGTTTGACCAGTGTGGCGCAAGACTATAATTCAGCCCTACTGGATGCAATTCAAGAGAAGACAGCGCTTCAAACCCAGCCGAACGAACCTGAAGCAGCTGAGCGGTGCTTGGATGGATATGTAAATATATATTGCACGCTTTCCTCTCAGTAACGAAACACAACAAAAACTGACAGCAGTGTGAAAGCACTCAAAGCAGCAGTTAAAAATGCATCGGATTACAATGATGTGGATGTTAGCAGGAGCTCTGCTTTTCAGTAACGTGCTCCAGTAAAGTCCGGTCATATCATGTTTATTTATATAGTACTTTATGCAATAGATAGCTTTAATTCAAGCTGCTTTATGGTATTAAACATGACAAACCAGAGTCAGTGTCACTTTCAGTAAGAATTACAACTTGATTTTCTGTTATAAAGCAGCTCTCCAGTGTGGAGCTAGCTAATGATAAAATATTTTTATAAGAGGGAAAAATAATTTCATTAAAGTGACAGTTTGGTGTACAGAGATCAAAGCTCGATCTAGCTAAGGTAAGGACTGTTTTGGTTATCATAAACATATAAGCTATTTTAAGACATTGTTGTGAATAAAATAGTTTATTTAATAGTTTACATTTATTTTGTTTCTAATCTTTATGATTTACAAAAAGAGATATTAGGCAGAATTATGTCATTCAGTTACATTTTCATCAAGCTAATTAAATGGTGAGAGAGTGTCTCTGTCTATCATCTCATTTTGTGTGACAAATACATATATTTGTATAATGAAGTGGTAATGTTTTACAATAAGGTATAATTTGTTAACATTAGTTAATGTATTGATTAACATCAATGAACAATGCATTTATTACATTTATGTATAAATCTTTGTTAATGTTGGTTAATAAAAATACAGTTGTTTATTGTTTATTCATGTTAGTTCACAGTGCATTTACCAATGTTAAAAAACACATTGTGATGTTTATAAATTCATTAGTAAATGCTGAAATTAACATTAACTAAGATTAATAAATGTTGTAGAAGTATTGTTCATTCTTAGTTCATGTTAACTAATCAACCTTATTGTAAAGTGTTACCAATTAATTGTATAATAATTGTAATTACATATGATTTTCTAAAGCTGAAGTGACCTTTATTTATGTTAGAATATGTGAAGAGTTCAGATGCAAAGTGCCATCTGATTTTTTCTTCTAAAATATGCATTTTTCTCATGCTCCTATATTTATGTTCAGTTATTTCACTTGAATTGCATAGAAAAGGACGCAAGTACTTTATAAGTAACTAATTAAATTACCTAAAAATAAAAATAATTTTTAACATTACTTTTTTGGTGGATAAGTAATTTAATTACAGTAACGCGTTACACCCAACACTAGTCATAACTTAATTGTTTTTCATATGAGGGACATATGAATACACTTTATCTGGGTCATGCATTTAAGGCATTTGAAATGTAGCAAAAAAATAAATGAAAGCATGTTAAAAAAAGGCTTTGGCATACACTACTGTTCAAAATACGTGGAATAATTATTTGTTAATGTTTTTTTTAGAATAATAATCAGAATGAGCTTTATTGCAAGGTATGTTTACACATAAGAGTAATTTGTTTTCGTGACAGAATCTACCAGTGCAACAGAATGACAGTGACAGATCAAAAAACACAGATAATAAAAATAAGCATTAAAAAGAAAAAGTAAATAAGGAATGTCAATATACAAATTGACAATTGTATGTACAGAAGTGGCGTTCCATCCATATAAGCTGTGAATGCGCCGCATACCCAGGCCCTCTGAGAATGAGTTCATGGGCTAATTGATATAAACATGATTATAAGTTGATACCTTATCATTTGAGATGTGACTTAAAGCTTAATAAAGCATTGGGAATAAGTACGTACAATTATTTATAAAAAAACTGTGGTAATTATCTGTAAATCTACGTCAGTGACGGGAACTTCTGGGTAAGCGGATTCTCCTCAGCTTTGGCACCTTCGCTCTGTTGCTATGACTCCTCAGGATTGTTGCGCGTTCTCAGTGATTTGCTGGTATGCAAGTGATTTCATGCAAGAGGTAAGCTGTCCACGAAACTCTCGTCCAAGCGGAATAATGCGCTAGCTGTTGCTGCCAGATCTCGATTGACGAAAATTACATTGTGTTTGATGCAAAACAAAATCATATGAAAAAAAACATTGTAACTATATTTTCATGTTTTCTCAAGCAAAGCAAATTTTGGAAGTCCACTAACAACATATCTGATCTTAGAAAATGTTGAAGAAGTTATTGTCAACATGCCTTAGTAAATAATACAAAAAAAGTTTATAAAAATGTATAGAAAATTTGAAATAACAAACATCAGGAAAAAAATAGGAAACAGTAACTTTGTTTTCCGTATACTTTGTGTCGCTTAAAGTTAAAGTCCTTCTGTGATTTTATTGTTGTTTGCAACGTTACTTGGCAATATTTTAAAGATATTATTATTATTATTATTATGTTATTATTTATTTTTTGGGTATTTTGCATGGTCTATTATTGTCATCTGGGTGGGATTTTTAACTGCTATTAACTGGGAATAAAAAATTATAATTCAGTTGATGTAGAGACTTATAGACCAGGGGAATCCCCCATCTCCCCACTCTCTGAATATTGCATAGCCTATCATAACGTAACTACGTGTAAACGTTATTAGGCGGGTTTTACTTGGAAATCAGCTGTTTTCTAGCATTCGAATAACTATGGATAAACCTGAAACGATAGAAGGAATCGAGATGAATTTCATTTACGAAGGTAGGAATGTGCATACTTTTAAAACGACACCTGCCATGGTGTTTTCCTCTTTGAGTGTGTTCTAAAAGCGATGAGGTATGGAAGCTACTTTGTCATGGTTTCCACCACTGAATAAAAAAAATTGCAACTTTTTATCTCACAATTCTGACTATTTTCTCATAATTGCGGGATATAAACTAACAATTATAACTCTTTTGTTCTCAGAATTACAAGTTTATACCTTGCACTGACTTTAAAGGTGCCCTGTGTAATATTTAGGATGATCTACAGACAGAAATGCAATATAATATACATATCTAAGTTTTCAGAGGAGTATAAAAACCTTACACAATGAACTGTTATGTTTTTATTACCTTAGAATGAGCTATTTATATCTACATACACCGCAGGTCCCCTTACATGGAAGTCACCACCATGTTTCTACAGAAGCCCTAAATGGACAAACTGCGTTTCGTCACTATGTTGTTCTTGTGAAAAAAACACGGACACAAAGATGAACAAGTAACAGTAATATTTGCAATGACATTGGTTTATTGAATAATTAAGTAAATATAATTCCTTAATTTACCTTTATAAAGAAACCTTATTGCTCTCTGCGGTCTCAGATGACGGCATCTTAGCTCTGTATAGGCCACCGTAGCTTCTCTACAGGGAGGGGCAAGCGGGGGACTGAGCCGTTGGTTGCAATTCACAACCTCAATGTCTAGATGCCGCTAAAATCTACACACTGCACCTTTAATTCTGAGAACATATTTTATTTGCGTAAAGGCCCGTACACACCAGGACGAATATCGCGCGCGTTATTCGCCAGCGTTTTTCAACGTGTTTTTTGTGTTCACACCCAAGCGATTTTCGCTGACGATGAGCCGAGTGAACATGCAAATTCATTCCCTGGCATTAGATGGCGCTTAATGTAAAACAGAAATACCCCGGTACACAAGGTGGTGCTGCACAACTTTACGCTTCTGACACTCGCTTGTCACTCAGAAGAAGAGAGCAAGTATTTACGCGCTTGTCAAAATCATACAAATTTGTCAAAGTTATTTGTGTTCAGACACCAACGAGACCAGCAGCTCTACATTCATCTTGCCTTGCATCTTCTTTGTCTTCTTATTTCTTCCCAGGAGTGTAGATCTCACCGTCGTTTAGATTTGTTTTTATAGTAATAAAAATAATTTAGTTCAGTTAGAGAACACTGCAATTAAAACTGAACGCGTCTGCTCAATGCAGTGCACCGAACGAACGAGAGCCATGCATCACAGTATTGATTTTTACCTGTATTTTAAATCAAACATTGTGTTTGGGGTTATAATTGATAACCAGATTTCGCCACGGGATTAATTTCCTGAATATAACGTGGTAACGGTCGGTAAGTCTGGTGCAATTTGAACGGGAGCGGGCGGTCTAACAATATCCCGTTCCCGACGTCCTTTCAGAACAGCATATCTGCGCTTTATTCTTATGGACCACCGGTACAGGCTGCACTCAGGACCGTTATGCACGCGCTGCATGACATGTATGAACCAGTGCTTCGTTTTATTTGCGGGGTCTGAGCAAAGCATGTGCAACGATGCAGATATAATATACAGCTCTCAAACAGAACAGACAGGTTGTGATGAGTGACAGATCAGAATAAAGATGGAGTGTGAATGCGATGTCATTGAAGGACGTTCAACTCGTCTTTCCTTTTTTCTTTTTTGTATTATGCTTATTCTATCATTTTAAATGACACACTGTGTCGAATTTATTTATTTTTCTCTGCTGCACTTTTCAATGTGTTAACAGCAAGATGTTAAATTAATTTAGTGTTTTGACAAGACTTATAAAATATATATTAGGCTAAACCTACATTTTTTTCCTGTTGTGTTGTAGGCTGAATGTTAGAATAAACGAATTATATCCTGACAAAACGAATAAAAATAAGGATTACAATTTTTATATAACTTTTTTTTCTCTCTGTGACACTTTATTCCGTGTTGGCAGGCAAAATGTTATTGACATTTTTCTGTCAATAAATACAAGACGAATAAAATCAATAAAATGTTATGCAGACTACACTTTTATTTGTTAGCCTATCTATCTGTTCAAGCAAAAATATGAGTGAGCCGAGAGCACATACATGATTCGTTTGCGCATCATTTATAATGGACATAACGCGCGCCTAATGCACGATCCTGTCACTGTAATCATCTTTTCCTTGATTACAATAGTCGTCCATCAAAACTTGTGTGTACTAGTGTGACACTGGCTTCTTTTATCCAACTGAGAGATGTAGTTTGCGTATCATATACTCATACAGCGTTTTTGAGCAACCGTTCAGTCTGTATTACACACGATGAGAAATATGTGCTGCTCCGAAACACAGAATACGTAGAGAGGTGGTACTGTTATTTATTTATGTATAGGCTATATATTTTTTTACATGACTTAACAGGCGAGTCATAATAGTGAATATATTATATTGTAGTTTTATCTCTCTCCCCCCTGGTTAAGAAACACTGACCTAAAGCGTGATCTTCCAGCATTACCTTCGTGATCGATCTATTAGGCATCCCTGCTCTAAGTGATGTTTAAAAAAATAATAATTTCGTTTTCAAAAAACAATGCTTGACGCAGAATTGCCGCTGATATTAAAGTCAAAGTATAAAACACACACGTAAAATTTCCTCACCGTCACAACCCTAGTGCATGGCAAGACTGTTTTGTGTTTGAAGCGCCCCCAAGTTGTGTTTTACTGTAACTTCAGCTGCTCCAGACACGTGAGCAAAAGCGCCAATCTCATTGGCCGGATAGTTTTTGACGTGGCGCGTCAAACCAAAAAAACGAACCTGAGGCGTTTAAAAAAAAATGACGCTTTTACGCGTGGCGTTTTTCGTGTCGGTGTGCACACTCACATTGGCGCCCTTTGTTTAGTCACGAGGCGTTAAACGTCGGCGAATAACGCGCGCGAAATTCGTCCCGGTGTGAACGTGCCTTAAGGTGTGTGTTTCTTGGCACAAGAGACAATTTAGTTTTACACAATTCTGACTTTTGATTTAAAAAATGTGATCAACTCTTAGCATGGGTCAAAATTAAGGGTGATCACATAATATGGAAACATGGATAATGTCCAACAAACAAATCCCTCCACCCTTGGCTCCAGCAACTCCGTGTTGGGAACTAAACTAAAAGAGAAAGGAATTTGCATTCGTGTCACAAAAATGATGGATAGTTCACAAGAGAGAGCAGGGTAGGGGTTGGTCTCTATGCTACTTCATTGACCCAACTAATCCCACATAGAATCCATTCTGGCAGTTTGGGACGACCCCTAACCCACTGCCTTAAGCAAAAGAAGCTTTTAGATATCATGCTTTTCCCATGATTGACTACAATCCAAGAGCAGGCAGTAAACATATGGCACAAACCAAATAATATTCTGAATAAACTATTTTAATTTAGTTTGTAGGCTATGCTGAACTAAACTCCAGTCCACCATTCATCATGCCTAAATTTCTGCCCTAGCACCACAAAATGTTAATGAAGGAAGTCAAAACAATAACTACCATGAAAAAGTTTGCACACCGGCAACGCTACTCTGCTTCTATCAGTGACACCCAACTATCTTTGTTTTGCCACTGAGAAACTATTCCATTCATTTAACATTATCAACTATTTGGGACATAGGGATGCATCGATCCGATACTTAGTTAGGATCGGTATCGGCTCAATACAGGAATTTTTTGCAGATCAGGTATTGGTGAGACGAGAACGATCCAAATCCAATATTGAGCGTATACGATTCTGTGTTACTGTTAAGCCCCACGAAATCACAAAAATATTATAAAGCACCATGAAGTCAAAATCCAAATATTCTAAAGCCGTTCCATAGTTTAATGTGAGGTAGGAATGAATATTTAAGTCATTAAATTCGAGTTCACAAAAACTCTTCTCTCCGCTGCGGCTGTCTGTCATTCTCCATTCAGCGGTCAAACTTCATGTCATGTTCGGTTAATAAAGTAAAGACAATGAAACTCTTTCCAAGAGTGCACAATAACTAACATTTTAAACGGTTAAAAGAAAAAGCTCAAACTATCGATTTAATAAGCTACGCATCAATATCTCTGTCCTTTGTGCTTTTAACTTTATGTGGAGCTACGCGCTGTGACTCCATGCTGCTTCAAGCACAACATTCTGCGCACTGGAATTGCATAAACGCTTTGTGCTGCTCTCTATTGGAGCTTTTTGTATAATAATACTTTTGCGCAATGAAATATTATTTATAGCATTTCTTGTTCTGTCTTAAAAAGGCTATCAATAATCTAATTTATTGATACATTTTTTATAAACTTTTTTCATCTTATAAAAAGTAATAAGTAAAGTGATACATAAAATTGCTTAAATTAAACATTTATTAAACAATACAAGCCTCTCCAATCAGTGCGCTTGTATAATTTAAATACAAAATAATGTATATATTAAATAATAAATGCTCTAAAGGTAATCAAATAAAAAATCGTTTTTAATATGAATTATTTGTATTCAGATCTATGCAACAGAATAAGACAAAACTGTTGTTGTTTTTGACAAATTTTCCAAAATGTATAGTCCTGCAAAAAAGTTTTTTCCTTTCTCAAAATGCGGCGGAGGTGGTTCCATCCTGATCATGTGCACACAATGTACCCTTCAACTGCCTGAAACACTTTTTACATGCAATGTATTTTAGGTGTTATAATAATTATATGATTGAAGAAAATGACAATTTAAAGTAGTTTTTTTCTCTCGCCTAATATTTTATTATTATTTGTTTTTAAAATGGCCTCATGAAATGTTTAGTTTTTTCCTCAGAAATTCAGTGTTGTGTATCTGGTTATCAAATGAAGGCATAAAACATCAATTTAATTTATCTTTAAATTATTGAAAATTAAACTTTATTTGGCAAACAACGGGAACTTACTATGAAAATTAAAACATGCTAGAAATGTTGTGTGATTATTCCTTAAAAAAATAAAGTTTTCATAATTGTAGTAGTAGTATGTTCATTCTGCTGAACAAATATTTCTGTTACAATGTCTTAAAAAAAACATCGTTTTGTCCATTTACTAGGGATGCACTGAATTATCTGCAGCCAAAAACATATGCTGCGCCGCGGCATACTCGAGGAATCGTTTCAGCCCTAAAAAAGTTAATCACATTCTTTTTCCAAATGTTATTCTCATTCTCTCTCCAAAAGTAGCATCATATTTAACCAATGAAATACAAGGCTAGATTAAGAACGAAGGATAAGAACTTAAGTCTTACAGTTCTCTTGAGGAGTTACCAGGTAGTTCTCTCTTCAAAACGTTAGCAGACAGAGGGGGACATCACAGGGTTATCCGTTGTGCCAGTGGAATGGCAATCTGTTTGCCGCACGAGGCAGCATCACATGTTACTTGCAGATGTGCCTGTATATTGATCTGCCTAATTTGCAGCACAATCGGCCGATGCAGATTCATTAAGAAATGCCCAAAATCGTTCGATTAATCAATTCGTCGACCTCTAATAGTGACTATATATTTAAACCCAAGCATTTAAACCCATTTTGATAATCTGGGTAATTTTCGATATTAAGTTTTAGACAGTTGGTTGCTTCATTTAGTAGTCAAATTGGGAGGCAAGATAAAAAAAATTAAACAAAGTGTATGCTCACATTTTTTATAAAAAAAATATCAGAATGAAATACAAATTAAAAATTAATCTTACACCTAACAAATTTTAAGACAAAATGTAATTTTCTTTTCTCCAGTTTTAATCTGAGACTTATGAAAACGTAGACGGTTTTTCCATATACGAGACCTTATTCATGTAAACGCATTCATTCAGAGTCATTAATGTTTTAAGTGAATGTAAACGGATGAGACAAAAAAAGAAAAGATGTGACTATTGCATCTGGGCATTAGGCTTACAGTGTAAATGTAGCCTAATAAAGTCAATAGTGCAACCTGTGGACAGTGCATGAATAATGCAAAGGCAATTACTTTCAAACAAAGAGATGGACACCATTAGCCCTTCCATTAATTAACACGAGGATTACAGGTTAGGTTTCAGTGTGTTCAGACTTATGAGCATAAAATGTTTAACATCTGCAGACTAACAATAATAATATTTCATTGTTTAAATGGGTTTATGCAAAAGAACAGATATCATGAACACTGAAAGTGCTGTTAAATGTAAACTCAATCACTTGGGGCTGGATGTTACTACTGTTTGACCTTTCAGCAGAAGAATTTCTTTACCTAAAACACACACAAAGAAACGCACACAAAGAAACATCTAATGACCAGATCAGTTCACTCCAACCAAACCAACCCAACCCAACCAGATAGAGATGTCAACAATGATTGAGAATCCCACTGGTCTCCCAGGTGGCTTCTGGGTACTGATGTCATAGCATTCCACAGACACAGCCTCCAAGCAAGAGCTTCCTGTTTCACCTAGGTTCAACTCCACTCTCTATAGAAATCATTTTATATTTATCCACCAGACACACTTCTATGCATTGCTCTTCCATAAAACACAGAACCTATGCATCTATGAAGCTAACAACATGACACATATGTCTATAGCTTAAATCTAAAATGTACAGTTCGATAATTTGTCCTAGTAGAATATAATTCTGGAAATTATGGCCTTATACACTGAGCTCACTTTATGCTCAGTCAGCAGACTACTAATATAACAATGAATTATGTCATCTTTTTAGTCACAAGTTAGGCATTAAATCACAGGTTAATTTGTTCATAATGTCAGTAGAACACGCAAAAGCTATGCTGTTAACGACAATAGCTCTGAAAAAAAACGAGGGCTCGGTGAAACCGGAGTCCTCCTGTGTGCATGCCAGTATGGAGGCTAATAAATGGTGTGGTGCATTTCTGGCATGCTCCAGTGCAGTGCATTGTGGACTATGTGTGAGGTATGCAGGATGAGCCCTCACGGCACACAGCTGATACCACTAGCATGATGACACATTCTGCATCCAGAAATCAGCACACCCAATGTACTATTACAAATTCCCTTCCAAATGGACAAAATGTGGAAGTGTGTGAGCTGTGAGGAATTTATGTAGGTTTATTTTGAAGGAAGAAAATAAAAAGAGACCATATGAAATATTTCCAATGAGAAACATGGCATATTTAATATAATAATAATAAAGCCATGCTTTGTTGAAAAGAAAATTACTGATGCTTGTTAACTATATACATGTAAAATATACATACATATACACATATATATATATATAAATACTGACTGATTGATTGAATGAATAAACAATAAACAATTATGTGTGAATGAATAAAACAATTATGTGAAAGTTAGGGCTGCAACAACAAATCAATAAAATCGATTATTATCAATAAAGGAAATCATCGACAACGATTCTCATTATCGATTAGTTGGGTCTGCCATAGTATACGTCCAACATCAGGCGGTTGCGTCAAATTACAGCACTGAATAATGTATTTCTATCAACAAAATGCATCTAAAAGTAGAGGAAACAAAATGAGATGCTGCGGGAGAACTAGGCTACGTGATCCAAGCTGCCCAAAACATGAGAATTCTTTATTTTAATGCATTACCGTAATGGCTTGCCCTGTCAGGCTCTTTGACAGATTCGCGTGCGTCCTCAGAGCAAAAACTTTCAGTTTACGGTCATATCCTAATCTATAAATGTCACAGATTCATGCGAGCATTTCCATTTTTGCATAAATGTCCATCCTGACATGTTATCTATGAAAGAAAGGCAGAGCACTTCATGGTGGGTTCTTTTCACATACCCAATTACAGTCAAAAAATACATAATGGCAGCAAGAATGCAAGCTGTTGCAAGGTATAGGAGGCCATTTTTGTTATAGTGGGAATTAATACTATTTGGTCGTTTCAGTTATTTGCCCAATAAATGACAATAACATTTTTAGATTTAAACAATTTTTCGACAGATTCCTAAAATATTTGTGTTTTCTCTTTATTATGATAGGTGGTCTAATAAATTGTTAAGTACTGTATGTGCATCATCAGGGCTCTAGAGTGCGACCAATTTGGTCACCTAATTTCTCACGGGTGCGACTAACAAAAATCCCAGGTCGCACTGGTGCGTCCAGCCATTCGAGAAAAGAAAAAAAAAGTATCCGCGACTCAGAAACTCTATGTGGTTCAACAAGAGACACACGTTTGGCTTATATCGTGGTCTAAACCAATCAGAGATAGTGAAGGGCGGATCCCCCCTCTGATTGGCCGTGGTCCAGATATTCCTGTATGTGTGTGTGCGCGTTTACAAATGCGTCACGTAGGGATGGGTACCGAAACCTGGTATTTAATCGGTCTCGGGGTTTAGCCAAGGCCAAAGATCAAGAAGGCCCAACTACAGGAGGCGGCCATTCGAGGGGCATGTGAATGCAATGGAGGAAAGTCCATAAGACATTGAGCCATGAGATGTTCAGTTTGACACCCTTCAAACACTTAATTTAGATTTTCTTTTTATTTCATTTATCTTGAGATGTTTTAAGCTTAAATCTCAGCTCAGCTTTTCAGTAAGTTACCTTTCCTGTAGAATTGTGTTTCAAATAAAAAAGTTTATGTTGACCAGATTGTTAGTTAGTCGTTTACTAGTCAATATTGCCTATATGAAAATTTGGGTGCACCTAACTTTTGTGCTGGTGCACCTTAGAAAAAAAGTTAGGCGCACCAGTGCAACCAGTGCAAAAAGTTAGTCTAGAGCCCTGATCATTCAGTTGGCATGTTTGTTTGAAAGACATTGGACAGAATGTGGAGTAGTGTGTTTTTTGTCATTAAAATAAATTATTTTTTATCTCATAAACCGACCAACTAATCGATTATCAAAATAATCGTTAGTTGCAGCCCTAGTGAGAGTATACATGCGAGTCGTCATGTGTATTCTTTTCCATGTATATAGTTTTAATAACAATGTAATTAACTACCACTTTCAACAA
Organism: Oxygymnocypris stewartii; assembly: GCA_003573665.1. Taxonomy (NCBI): domain Eukaryota; kingdom Metazoa; phylum Chordata; class Actinopteri; order Cypriniformes; family Cyprinidae; genus Oxygymnocypris; species Oxygymnocypris stewartii. Next base: position 878,302 of record QVTF01010891.1, on the reverse strand, counting down.
AACATATCTTTAGTATATAAAATGTTTTACACATCACTAGCCAACCTTTATTGAAAATGCCTTTATTAATATTAGCTTAATTCAATCCGAAGAAGTAGTGCTGGGCGGTATACCGGTTCATACCAAATACCGGTGTTTATTTTTCTTACGATATGAATTTTTAAAATACCGGTGTCATTTAAATAACGTTCGGAACGCGACACTGTTAGAGGGGTCTCTTTTCACTATTGCATTTTAACGAGGATAAAGCTGTATGTGTTACTAAGCGTGAAAGTTCTGAAACTGAAGCACTAGTAGAATGTGATGAGAGAGAAGAAGTCATCCACAATATCCACATTGACCACCACAAATATCCACCATCCGCAGCATAAGCTCCCGCGTCTCTCACAAACTAAAGTTCTCCGTCGATGCGACGGATTCCCGTCAATTGCAGGGTTCCCGCCTTCTTAAATTCACTTTTCATAATTTTAAGACCGTAAATACGCTTACATTTCTCAAATAGTGTTATAAATGTCTTGATTTTAGCTTGAATAGGTCTTAAATGAAGGAAAGACGAGGTGCATTCAGTCTGTTGAGGGGGGTGTGATCAAAGCCTGGAGTGGATTAAAACACGTTCCTCTCTCCACTCTAAGAGTTCTGTAATCACTCCGCTCTGGATCCACTCCGGGTTTTACATTCCCGCTCACGGAAAAACTGCTCTGTGTTCACACCATTTAAACGTTATCAGGGATTACTGAGGGGAAATAAACTTGTAGCGCACTGTTGTTGTTCTGCCGGCACACCAAAAATCATCCCCGCCTCGGCTGCAGTTTCTCACTGATAACATAGTAACGCCACTCGCATCATTCACAGTCGGGTTCTTAGCAGAGAACACAGAGCAGAACTTGAATTTCGGCGTGGGATTGCGGCTATTAATAATAATTATACTCGTTCCGACAGAATGCATCACATTTGCACATGCTTTTGATTCTTGAGCTCACTCATGCGCTCTTAATTTCTGTGCGCCCACAGATCGCGATCAGGAGACAGCTTTTAATAATTATAAGGGGAGTTTGCAAATGTGATATATTGATTTAATACAAAAGATCAATAAACAAGTACTGCATGATTTTGTTCTATTTCATCAACGAAAATAGTTCAAAATAAAGTAACAGCTGAGCCGTTGTGCATCACTAAAAGCAAATTTATATGTAAAACATTAATGTCCACATGAATCTATGAATGTAATTGCACTCATGCCACATCTGAGTCTCATTAAACGTCTGAAAATGTACGTTCAAGCCACGTTTGTGTTCTTCTGTGCCAAATTATACAAATTATTTTTTTATTAATACTAATTTCATGATTGGTAACTTATTTGTCGTATTGTACTTATTATATTTTTTTAAATATAAATTTTTAAAAAGCTTATAAACATACATTTTTGAATTCAGACGCGATTTCTTTAAGACTGCAAGGGAAGCTCAGCTTCCCCTATAATTGTCAAAAAATGAATGGTCAAATATATGTACTATTATGTTAACATTTTATTGACAAAAAATGCGTTAAACACGTTCATCTCGAACGAAAACAATTTCGTTCAGAATCAGCTACTTAGGTCGGCTGACTCGATTTCCTTCTCATTCATTCCCGTAGCGTACAGTGCATTACTCTGTTGAAGCCCAGCGTCCATTGACTTCAATGGGGCTGCTTTAAACAGTTTTTTTCAGTGCTTAGAAACAAGACGGTCATTGGATAATGCTGCGATTATGTCCCGCCCACGGACGCTCAGCGTCTCTGGGATGAATGGAGGAGTGGGCTGGCCCGGACTCCGAGCGTCTGCGTGATGATTGGAGGGTCTGTCGAAAGACTGCATCTCCTTTTGATTGACAGCGATTTTGTACTATAAAAGTCACTGACACTGAAGCTATTCGAGCTCAGTCCCATTGCGGAAGTGTAGTCGAAAGACAAACTGCTGCAACCTATTTCTTGGTATTTGCTTGGTGAAATTGCTAGCCAATTTTCAACATACATTTCACCCAGATTCCTTGTTTCAGTTCAACCTAATTCCCATATTTCGAGTTTAATATCTTTTTTTTAGATTGTTTGTTCATTCATTCATTCATTCATACATACAGTAGGCTAGAAAATTTTCTTGAAAAGGAATGTTGGGCAGAATTTAGGTATAAATAAATGGTACATTTTTATGATGTTGGCCAAAAATGAGCTTCCCCTCTTTGAAAGACCAGCAGCCGCCACTGAATTTGAAGTAGATGTAAATGATGCTATTGCAAAGGTAAAAATAAAATACCCCTGTAAGTCACTTTAAGGAGTCAAACGTCACCTCGTATTCGGAAGGCTAATTTTTTTATCAGAATTTTTTTTTATTGATCAGAAGGTACTCCTAAATGTTTTTAATTAGGAGGACAAGCGCTCCTAATTACAAGAAGAAAAACACCGCTCTTAAACTGTGTGTGTGAATGTAGCCGTATGGCTGTGGAATGGGGTTTGGCCGAGGAAATATTTTCCGTCAAAATATTTTTTTTTGCTTTAACCCCTGTATTTAGTGTGGACTTTTTCTACAATATTCACTCATCATGACACTAAAATATGGCATTCTAAGTCAATCTACTGCAGTTTTTCCTCAGTCAGTAGAAAATGTGGTTAACACCCGGTCATGCATGGAAAAAAAAATACCGTCATATATAGAGATCGACCGATATATCGGTTTACCGATATTTTTCCCGATATTTAAGCATTTTACCGTTATCGGTTATCGGTTTTATAAAAAAAAAAATATCGGTTTTGATATTTTTTTTATTTTATTTTTTATACATACATAATTATACAGAGTATAACCAGCAGTGAAATTTTGACCTACATTTGACCCATCCAAGTACACACACACCTGGAGCAGTGTTCACTCAGGAAATGCTCCAGCACGGCCACTGCATGTAACTTTATACAAGATTAACTTGTTTGAAACAAGCTGAATTATATTAACATTTACTATAGAACCATTATTTCGCCAATAAACATCTAAATAAATACATCTCTATCGAAATTAATTATTTATTATCTCCACAAGCGATCGCAGTTTGAGTATAGTTCTGTGTAAATAGATAAACCGCGCTGTCAGCAGTTATTTCATAATCTAGAATGACAAAAACATTTTAATAATTCTGATAAAACATGCCAGTTGAGAAATGCAATAAAATACGATGTTTTGTTTGTTATAGCTTATTTCAATATTTCAGAGAATATTATTCAGTGAATTAACATTATCCAGTGAATTATTATTATTCACTCTTTAGCCTATTAAACAGCGTATAAACCTAAAACTGTAGTTTAAAATGAAGTTGATATTTTGTTTGAGTTTTCCCTCTTTTCCTCAGGTTTTAAATAAGCCTGTAAGCGCCGTGCACAGTTTTACTTTGACTTTAATATCAGCAGCAATTCAGCGTCAAGCAGTGTTTAAATAAAAATCAGCAAATACTGTGGAACCAAATAAATGAGAAACGAATGTTTTTTTTAAACATTATCACTTAGATCAGGGGTAATAGATCGTATTCACCTCTCTACGTATTCTGTGTTTAGGAGGAGAAATACGGTCCTCGTGGCGCTGTGAATACAGACTGAACGGCGGCTCTAATCCGCTGTATGAGAACATGATACACAAACTACTGCTCTCGCTGGATAAAAGAAGCCAACGTCACACTAGTAAACAAGTTTGGATGGGCAAGTTTTGTAATCAAGGTAAAGCTCATTACAGTGACATGATCGTGCATTAGGCGTGCGCTGTGTCCGTTATAAATGACGCGCAAACGAACCGTGTGCTCTCGGTCTCTCTAACATCATATTTCTGCTTGAATACAGCTCAGTATATAGTTGAATATAGCGCCGTGAATAGTGAATAATAATAAAATACTATTTTATGTATCATTATTAAATTAATGCAACATAAAGATACATCACAACAAGCCTTTTTAATTATTTATTTAATGCGTATTTTATCATTTATTTACTTTTCACTTGGTAGATCTCGGTGAGTTTTCTCCTTGACCTAGATTAATGTCGGACTCAGAAGTCAAAACGGGCACTTTTACATTTCGTTTTGAAACTCTTCCGCATCTTGTCTTGTCCGTTTCACCTCACTTTTCTTGTCAGTCATCTCTCTTCACGTGATAAATGAAATCTGATCTGTGATGTAGAAGTCTGCGCGGGAGTATTTTAGGTTTTATTCCGCACTCACCCGCTCCCGCGATATATTCTGTTTGTTCACATTTCTGCTGAAAGAAAGAGAGCTAGGCTAACAAATAAAAGTTTAGTCTGCACAAAAGTGTATTTATTTTATTTTTGTCTTGTCAAGAGTCTTGAATGTATTGACTGATAAATGTCAATAACATTTTGCTGCCAACACGGAATAAAGTTTCACAGAGAGGAAAAAAGTTATACAAAAATTGTAATCCCTATTATAATTTGTTTTGTCAGGATATAATTCGTTTATGCTAACATTCAGCCTACAACACAATAGGAAAAAAATGTAGGTTTAGCCTAATAGCTATTTTATTAGTCTTGTCAAAACACTAAATTCATTTAACATCTTGCTGTTAACACAGTGAAAAGTGCAGCAGAGAAAAAATAAATAAATTCGACACAGTCTGTCATTTAAAATGATAGGATAAGCATAATACAAAAAAAAAGGAAAGAGAATTGCACGTCCTTCAAGGACAGCGGAGTAAGAAATCTGGTCGGGACAGCCGGCAATGCAGACCTCGACTGCTGTGATGCAAGACTCTCGTTCGTTCGGTGCGTTGCATTTAGCAACCGCGTTCAGTTTTAATTTTAGTGTCCTCTATCTGAACGAATTTATTTTTATTACTATAAAAACTATCTAAACGAAGGTGGGGGACGGTGCCATGGTGAGCAAGTAATGTAACAGTGTTGCGGCTTAACACCAGTATAACCGTCGTCACGTCTATCACGGCAAGCCTACTTCACTCTGTTATTTATTTACTTTATAACAGTAAATAAATATCGGTTCTGAATATCGGTTAAATAAACTATAAATAATCGATATCGGTATCGGTTGTAAAAAGTCAATATCGGTCGATCACTAGTCATATACCGTGAAACCGGTATAATTTAGAAAAATACTGTGATATAAATTTTTGGTCATACCGCCCAGCTCTACGAAGAAGTCATTTTAAGATACTACAGACTTCCCATAAGTGTTTCTCAGCGAATTATCATTGACAGCACTAAGACTTGACTAGCTCAACAATCAGGATACATGAAACAGTGCAGCAAAGACAACAGGTAAAGACACAATGAGATTTTATATACTATTGGTCTGTGACATTCATGCAGAACTGGGCAACAACATTGGTCAAACAGAGAACACCGTATCCCAGATAAAGACCTGGAGGAAAAAGCAACAACTTCTGAAACAGCAGTGAAAGCTCTCACATCAATCTAGAAAACATATGGACGCCTGAAGCTATACGCAGCTGCTCTGCATATTGCACTGGAATCCATAACACTGGTATATATATATATATATAGTGCTGACTGCTCAAAAAGCATCAAGACAGTGAGATCAAAGTCTGAGAGACTAACTTCCAACAGGAAAATAACAGTAAAAAGGCCTGTTATTTAAAAACCTTCAAAAAGATGAACAGTCAGGAATTCTTGAAATGACACCAGCACTTATCAAAAACATATGAACCATTTGAAGTGAAGCATAAATAGAGATGATCAATGTTTGCAGCTATATTCACAATTGTATACTTCAGTACACTCATGGTTTGCAATACTTAAAGGGGACCTATTATGCAAAAATCACTTTTATAAGGTGTTTGAACACAGTTGTGTTGCCTCAGTGCGTGAAAACAACCAGCCTATAATGGTAAAAATCCACCCACTCATTTTTTTATAATCTAAAAAAAAATCATAAACCGTCCCTCAGCACGAGCCGTAGTGCTGGGCGGTATACCGGTTCATACCGAATACAGGTGTTTATTTTTCTTATGATATGAATTTTTTTAAATACCGCAATACCGGTGTCATTTAAATAACGTTCGGAACGCGACACTGTTAGAGAGGGGACTCTTTTCACTGTTGCATTTTGGCGAGGATACAGCTGTATGTGTTACTAAGCGTGAAAGTTCCAAAACTAAAGCTGTAGCACTAGTAGAATGTGATGAGAGAGAAGTCATCCACAATATCCACATCGACCGCCACAAATATCCACCGTCCGCTGCCATCAGCTCCCGCATCTCTCACACACGAACGCGACTTTAGCACTATATTTAACAACTTTCAGATCCTATTAGCGTTTTTTGTCCATAGAATATACTAGCTAACAAACCTAGCGACTTTTTTTGGATAAACCTTATGGTTGATATCTGTAGCTATAACAGAATTTTCCGCTGAATTTGAATGCTTCTCACAAGATTTGACAGAGATGTTATTGATTCTGCGGCGAATTCGACTACTTTCTTCACTGTATCTCCCAGTGCTGTGTATAACGGTGTCGCGTGATCGAGAGCAGCCCACGGCTCCGGCCTGAGCAGATAAACAAACGGTCTATAGCCCAAACGATTAGCGTGGATTCGTTATGCTTTCGGTTCTTTTGCTCTTGTAAATCGGGCATGATGAGAACACAAGGCTGATCATTCCATTTTTCAAACTAAGAAACAACCTTTCTTCGACTGAATGTGCATTGCGATGACGTCACTGTCACTAAGCCCAAAATCTGCAACAATTACGAAGATTAGCGAGCTCTTGCAAAAATTGAGGAGTTTGCTTTATTTTGCAATAAATTCAGCGATCGCAGAATCGCAAAATCCTGGAGCGACTGGTTGCATATGAAAGCAATGCAAATCGATCACTTAAGTTTGTTGAGCTCATAGTCCCGAGTGGGACTTATAACGTTTGTGACAGCATGCCATGCATCATTAGAGCAGCTGTACTGTTATATTTATCGTGCTGTGCTCCTTGTCTGTGTAATTCATAAACGCAAATTTATTATGCACCGTAAAATCAGATGACTGACTTTGAAACAGTACGTGTTTTTGTAAAGATAACTTGCTCATACTAATCGTGGACTGTTTATTTGCAAAGGCTAGCACTGCTAATGTGGGAGCGGAGCTCCGCCCTCTTCTCCGGTAACAACAGCTCATTTTAATTAACGCAACATACTCAAATACAAAGCGTTTTGGCTCATACCCTAAACGAGGCGTTTTATCAAGGTATATAAAATATCTGACGGGTATTGACGGGAAGCTAAAACTTCACATACACACTCTGAGGACATCAGAGACTTATTTTACATCTTGTAAAAAAGAGCATAACAGGTCCCCTTTAAGACTCATGGTTTGCATAAAGTTAATAAGTATATTCTGATACATCTATTCATTACAAAATATACAAAACATTTTATGTTTACGACCCTAAACCCTACTCATAAATCTGAAATCATTTAGAGGAGAACATAATATAATTAATAAAATAAAAATATATAAAAAGGACAAAACTAAAACTAATAATTTAAAAACTGGTTCATAACATTTTAAAAACATAACATACTATTTTTGTTATTTGCCAAATTATTATTAAGTACTGACTGAAAAAAGCAGAAAATATGATATTTAAAAACTACAATTAAATGAAATATACGTGCATACTGGGATTCATCTGCGGTAAAAACAACAACAAAACGCAGTGAACAACCACATTAGCAGATTTCTATAATACATTATAGCACTCCAAAACAGACTAGTACCCAATATAGAAATTAAAGATGACATATCTGCCCAGAGTACTGGTCGACCAATATAGGTTTTCAATTCGTCCATTCCTAAATGACTACATAGTGTTCCCCTAAATCATGAATGCATGGTTACATCCTTGACCATTAAGTTGTGCATTTATGACAAGTTTTTTGTGTAGGTCTGACTGTAAACGAGGCTAGTATTAAGCAGATGATTGTAATGTATAGTAATTATTACAGTACTGTAACGTATTACATTTGAAGAGAACGTGTGGACACAACAGTCTGGGTCTTGGTTGAGGCTCGAACCTACAACCTTTCAACAGATAGCTCAGATTTAACCACTAGAAAAAAAACATGCCCTAAAAAAATATAATGAACCTCTGGAGACAAAACTCACTGCGTTATCATGCTGCTGGCAGAAGTCAATCCTCTCCTGGAAAACATTCAGCATGGCGAAGCTGTTGTGGAAGGACTGGGAGATGTTGATCGGGGTGTTGGAGTTGTTGGTGCGGTTGACCAGGTGTAAACTCTCCATCAGCCCCTCGA